>JAVTVJ010010888.1:0-93492 GCA_034509425.1 Eopsaltria australis | reverse complement strand
TTTGAAGAATGCTGTCTTGTATACCTTGCATCCAATTCAAGTGCTGCAAAGATGTAGGAAGTTTAGCAAGAAACAAACACTCATGAGGAGAAATTACAAACACTTGACTTATACACAGACTTGCAGTATAAAAATTGGGATTTCCATACAGATAAAATTTTTTAGAAATACGGTCTTCAGCTTGGTAGCATTTCTGATACTTTTAAGCATTTAATCAGATTTTTCTTGATTATTCTTTTTTTTTTTTTTTTTTAATAGGAGCACATGATACTTTGCAGATTTGCAGACAGGACAGCTGTTCAGCTTCCACCTGAACGCAGGCTAATTGGTATGAATTTCTGCAGCTCTTGTGTAAACCATCTCAGTCATGGTTTTACCTTGAGTTATAAAGGAAGAAGTGGGACATTTATGAATGGGGCGATAAGTAGATGTCTTCACATAACACTTGAAAAATTTAAGTTTCATTGCATTTCACCTCTTGCTGCTCTCTTATGGCTATAGAAATGTTTTTCTTCTTCCAAAATCATCAGTGTGAGAGAGTTTGCATTTTACTATCTCGTGTTATTGTTCTGATGGAAGCTGTAAACTAGCTTCCAGGTCAGAAAAGACAGTAGGGGCTAGGAACTCTAAGGACATAACTCTGCTTTTTTGGCTTAGAAGAAACATTTACAAAGAATATTAAAACTGTACTAGCTAATAAGCATAATGTTTTTAAAAAGCCTCGTTTAAAGAATTGAAAGTATTTCTTATACTCACTGTGTAAAAAAAATAAGTAATAGAGACCCTGTATACAAGCTGACAATAAATTTGTCAGTTCCTTTTGTCATCATCACAATATTTGAGAAAAAAAAATTTAAGAGGTCAGTATTCACTTACTAGTGTAGGACCCTACATTGTGGACTGAAAATTGAAATAGGACCCAAAATTTGGTTTTTTGGAAGATGGTAAGTTTAATCTGTTCTCAGTGTCTTGAAACTGCAGGGGTTTTTTTCCCCAAATGTAACTTTTAAGTGTTTTGCCCTGACAGTGTGTACACTTGGAATAATAATACTGGAGTCAGTGGCCATTTTGTTCAACCAGTCACAGAAGGTGATTTTCTGTGAAACCACAAATGTGGGAGGATAGGGCCACAAAAAGTAATTTGCAGAGTTCTGTCCTGGCTGGTTATATGAACTGGTAATTTCTCCCTGCAACATACAAAACCATATAGAACTGAGTTGGAAAGGTCTTTTTCAGGCCCTCCCTTATTATTGTATCTCTAAATTGTCTCCTACCCAATTACCACCCCTCTCAAATGTCATAATGTTGATGAATTCAAAGTCGTGCAATTCTTTTGTAACTGAGGAATCCAGCTGAGAAGATAATTCTGGCCATGGGCTCACTGTGGACAGACAGAGCAGATTGGACTGAGCCCTGCATTAAAGAGTGATGTGCACCAGCTGCTCTGAAGTACAAGGATACCGTGGGATGTGTTGGTGCCACCTGCCCAAAACTTCTACAGGCATCTAACCAGGGTGCATAACAGGACTAGTAACGATACAGGCACAAAAGCTCTTTAGATGTTTTCAGGGAAGAGAGGTAAGCAGTTCCAGAGGGTAGTTTGGAATGCTAGACTCCTCTTCCAAAGGTAAACAGGATGTGCTCCTCTCTCTTCATCTCAGACCCCAAATACATTTAACTATGCAATTCTGTCAGGAACAGAGAAAGAGGTAGGATCATTGTGTTTGGAACTGAAGTAGGATTGTGTCCTGTTCATGACTTGAGACTCTGTAACTAACAGTGATAAAATATTTCAAAGTAGCATTACATTTTTCTTGCAATAGAGTTTCAAGCTGCTGAAGATAGAATCTGACAAGTAAATTCGGTATTTCAGAACGTAATAATCAATTACAATGAGTAAATAATTAAAGACAAATACTCCCATCATCTTGTCATGGCTGCATCATGATAAAAAACTTGTAGGCAGAAAAAAACCCCTTTATCATTCCTGGTTTTTTCTACAGGTAAATCTGAAATAAGCTTAATTTGCATTACCAGTTTAGTAGGTTTGTTTATAAGTAGTTATATTAATATGTCTCAAATCAATTATGCTGAATCACTTTTTGGCATTTTAGCCTATTGTTTATGCTCAGTAACCAGGGATTTTCAGATTTTAGGTGAAAGTACAGGAGGAAAACAGTTATGGTTTATAAAGGGAGTAGAAGTTTGGCAATTCATAGAGCTAAGGGGTAAACCAGGCATTTTTCTTCTTCCCATTTACATTAAAGCATGATTTTTTCTGTACGTTTTGAGAATACTTTTAAATAGTTGTGCTTTTCTCCTTATATAAAGAGTTAATAATCTCCTCAAGATCTTTGCTAAATGAGGGTTACAAATCACAAATGTGATTTGGAACATAAACCAGATTAAGATGTTTTTAAAGCAGATTTGGAACTTATTTTTCAGATGGCTTACTGATGTGTTTTCCTAGCATTGAATATTTACTTGCACGTTTCTGATCATGTTTCTACATTCAGAGTTTCTGTGCTCTCCCTTGCTCTCGTTTCAGGAAAGCAGTGCATGGGACTCGTGGATGTGGATCGGGCATGGGCTGCAGAAGAACAGAACTACTCTGTCCAAGTGATATCTATGGAGCCAGAGAGTTGTTCTCCAAAGAACAATATGTTTGTGGGCATCCCTGCTTAGAGTGTGAAACTTGCATTTGGTTTGAAGCTGACCATGAATCTTCAGAGATTAATGACATCCAGCAGATAGAGGCAGCGCTGGGAACCAGACATCCCCGCATCTTGAACGCATTGCCTTCGGAAAGGGAAGCAGCCCCCAAAGTCCTAAAAAGCAAACTGCATGCAGAGCATCACAAATCAACTTGTAATGTGTCATGAGGCAACTTTTGGTTCTTGTACTGAGAAGTTTCTGGATCTAATGACTGTGCATGGAATTATATCCATCTGTAAAAATTCAGCAAAAACTGGCTTTGTTGAAGGAAAGGTGATTTCCTTTTCAGTAAAGCTGTGTCTTGGCTGCTTGGAAATTGCGTTCGTGGTCAAAACAGCATTTGTGTTCATAAGCAGAGCAGTTATCAGCCAGTGCTGATCACCAGAGGAGCAGAGAAGATGAAATTTGTGTTACTGAAGATGGCTGTGCAACAGGTGATGGCCTGACTTTGCTAAAGAATTCCTTATTACTGTAGGAAGATTATTTTTAATAAAAGTTCATCAGAATGCTTTGGGCCTCAATCTGCTTATTAAAAATGTGTTCTACTTGCCAATAGTTTTTTTAAAAAGACTTCAAAATTACCTTTAAATATTATGCAAGGATTCTGTAACCAGGCATTTGATGTTGGGTTTAAAGAAACCAAACTCCTCATTATCCATTGACCAGAAAGTGGGAGCTAGACATGATGTTAATGAGTGGATACTTCACAGTCGTGTTGCTAATAGAAGTGTGTTGATTCCCATTCATAAGAAACTTGCTGTCAGAAGAAATACTTAAGTACAGTTCATGTGTCTACATACATTATCTTCATTGATTTTATATTCAGTTTAAAATTTGACCAAAGTTGCAGTGTGGAACCGTTTGAAAAGATAATCGCAGTTATGCTGCTCTAAAATGAAAATAAACATTCTCCTGTGCTTGGTTTTCCCCCTAGTTTTATATCATCTCTTGACACAAATGCAATGGAAGATAGCTCCTAATGAGATTTTTACTGCATGTTTAGGCTTTTACACATTGGTGCATTCTGCCATGTTTAATTTAAATAACCTGAAGTTTGAAAACTCTGAACATAACTTCAGAACATGGCAAATTGAATTGCAAACTATAGGTATTGGAGGAAAAAAGGGATCCAGAAATATTTTATTCTTCATGAAACTTAGGTATCTAAAAGATCTAAATACTTGAGTTTTTTTTAATATGAACACATGGAACCCACTTACTTAAAAAGCAGAAAAGTGAGCAAGTAGGACTGAATTCCTACCTTTAGCCTGAGTTCTTCGGTACATAATGATGGAATACTTTTTCTGCAACTATTTGTGGTTACAGGAGTAACTGGAGTTTTGAAGGGTGTACAGCAAATACAAAATACATGGTGATACCAGTTGTCTCCAGAGTTTTCTCCAATACTTGCCTAATGAAAATTCAGTTTCTAAGTTAGTGGTATGTCAATCTGAACATTATTCATGTTAAATTACTTTCTGGAGTGAGAAAATGTCTCTTTGTGACCTTTTTGTGCTGAAGGAAGAACTCGTCAAGGTGAGGCACCTGGTGGAAATTGTGATGCTGCTTATAGGTGAGGGTTTTCACACTGCTCTGCTCCAGGCAGTGGGTAGCAATATGAATGTTCTAATTATGGTGATGTTGAACATTTGGCATGGTCTGATACTATGCAATAATACAGAGCTTCCAGTAGAGCAAAATTCTGTGCTCATACATGCTTCACATTTTCAGCAATATCTTTATCAGTAGTCTGTAATGGTTTTTGGATCTACCTGAAAAGAAGGAATACATTTGAGATGTGCAACAGGGAATGTGTGCTATTGAATAAAAGATAAAAATGGGTTTTTTTTGAACAGGAAAAACCAGTATTTCTTAAGAAGTGGAGAAGGAGCCTTATTTGGACAACTGTCCAAGAGGTTATTAGGTACTTCAGATGGTCAAGAAAAACAGGTAAAGTCACACAAGAATCCAAATACCAATCTCTGTTTCATTTGTTGAATTTTTAAAAATTTTATTGAAGTACCTGTTTTCATGTTAATGACAGTTTCCCACAGGTGTTCCTTATTTGTGACTTAAGTAAATTATTTTGTATCTGCAACCCCACAAAGAAATAGGCTTCACAGGAAGAAATGGTTTATAGAAGCAGGGGAGAAAACCTACAAAAGTAGTACTGTGTTTATATACATCATGACATGGCATTTTTCTTGGATGAGCCAAACTGTACAAAGTGTGTTTATAACAAATTTTTTTCCTCCCCAAAATTTGGAATATTTTAATGGCATTTCACAATATCCATCATCTTGATGGCTTACAGGATTAGTGAGACTCCATTCCATTTGTGATACTGGTTTGTGACCTTGTTGCTGTTGGCATCGATGGGCTCTGGTTTCTTCTCAGGAGAACAGAATCTTCCTCATGTCCAAGGATGGAGTTGTGTTATTATGAATAGTAAAACCTGAACTATACTTCAGATGAACTGATGCTTATTGAAACCTGAAGAGAAACAGATGAAAAAAGCATAAAAATCAAGATTTTCAGCAACAGATAATACCTAATTCAGCACACATTAAATTTCTAAACTGTGGCATGTACTTTTCTCTAGAAATGTGAACTCAATTACATTAATTTTTAGGTATGTTACTTTGCCCTATGTTTCTGTATACATAAATGGTATAGAATCAATAGGGCCTAAAATTGGCTAAACAAGGTCACTAGACAGTGTGCTCCTGGTGGGTGAACAACTGTTATTCTAGCAGCTAGTTATGCAAGGATCTGTCTTGATGTCCAAGGCACATATCTAAATACTATTTGTGTTTTTCATTTGCCTGGCTCATTGGGACCAGCTATAGGGTGAATAAAATGCTGTCCTAGCATAGTCATGATTTTCCATTATCTTGACAGTCTTATGTTATCCTTACAGCATGTAATACTGGAAAAAGTAACTTTATAACAGGAAACAGATGACCAAGCTGAAGGCCCTCTGTGTGTTAAAAGTTAGTTATCTGTGTGTACATGTATCCTTAATTTTGGTTTTTCATTTTTATCTTTATTGTGTTAATTATCTACTTCCTCAGTCATATTTCAAGAGGTCTCAGTATTGCCATATTTAGGCAGGGGTAGTAAAAACCAAGGGACATTCCTAGTAGGTTCATTGTGCCCCCTAATTTTTATGTGGCTTGATCATAACAAAAAAAATTAAAATGTTACTATTATTCTGATAAAGCGATCTTTTGATTTTTGTTTTTAATGAAAACTACACGAGTGGTCAAAATTGCTCAAAGATAATCCTTAGACGAACACACATAAAAATATTTACTTACAGGGTGGCCATAAATTTTAGACTAATGTTTTCTGTTTCTCATTCTTGCTAGACTTTTAGCTACTTGGTGGGTGCAATGACAGTAAGCAGAAATGTCTTTTTAAATAGCTGTATTCCTAGGTGACATGCTATGCCAGATATTCTCATTGAACAGAGCATTTAAAGAAACCCTTTGTGGTCAAGGAGGTTTGATCTTGAGTAACCTGCAATGAAATGGCACTCAGCTGATTTTATAATAGGTTTAAACAGGTGTTAGTTTGGCTCAACACCATCAGCTGAGGCAATTTTCTTTTAAAATTTTGGTTTAGGGTTAGTAATTAACCCTTCCAATGAAGATGAATGTATAATATTTAGAAAGTATTGAGTTAGAAAAGCATTGCTTAGCAAAAGATAAGAAGAAGAGTTGAAGCATTGCTCTTGGTCTTGGTGCATAGTTGTGGGCAGAAGGAAAAGCACATTTTCCTTTAAGCATAATCGAGTACTGCTTTCAGTGCTTTTGCCTTGGACCATTTGCCTGTCCTAACAAATACCTCATGTACAATCTCAGTCTAAGTTCCTGTTGTTTTATTACCTTTTTTTTTAAAACAAATTTGAAACCTACGTATAATATATTTACCTATCTATATGTCTGATATTACTTGCATGCCTCTAATAAAATGAAAACTTTCATTTTATTTCCATGCTCAGACTTGCACTTAAACTACCTGGCTATCAAGGTTTCAGTTCAGTAACTTGTACTTAGCAAGTTTCAGCTTACTTACAACTATCATTCAAAGAAATTCAATTTTCTAAGTCAATAATATATTAAGATTCTATACAAAGAGTAAAAATTAAAGCAAATTAATTTCCTTTGCTTGTTGCTTTATTTAATCAGAAATTACATGAGTAATGAAGTCCCCTTCTCTGCAGTCTTCTGAAAGTGGCTTTAAAAAATACTTGAATTTTCAAAATAGATAAGGCTGTTGAGGATAGTTTTATAACAAATCACTTAGGTCAATTAAAACAATAAAAGGAGAGTGGTTAATATTATCCCAGTATTAGCCTCTAAAAAGATGATCAGCTATTACAATTTCCCCCATTTTCTGTCTCACTCGCAGGACTTCAGTCCTGAAAGGTGTTTTCCTGGGCATGAAACCTGCAGAGCAAACCAGCAGTGAGCCTTGGATGGCTCCTGTCCCTGTCCCCACACAGGCACATTCCATCCCTTGGCAATGTGATGCATTTTCACTTTTGTTTTTTCCTCTTTGTAATATGGGAATAATAACACTCATTTTCTCTTAGAAAACACCGACTCTAAGTATTCATGTGCTGTGTTGGAAAGAGATCTCTGAAAGCCATGAGGTTATTTGATTCACACTAGTTAGAGTTTCTTCTTAGCTTTGAATACCTGAAATTCTTGCTGTAGTAATTTTAGCCCTTAACTTTTCCATATTTCGCTTCACCAGGTTTGCCGTCTATACTTTACACTAATTCCTGCTGCTTCCAACATTCAGGGGCAAAATAACTAATTTTTTATGTCAGACACAGCGATGGAAAATAGAAACCATATGTGCTTAATGATTGAGGCTCATCTAAACTTAGTGCTTTGTCTTTGCAGCTGAATCCTAATGACAGTGTTCCTAAAACTGGCACAGTAAACCAGTGTGTTAGGTGTCTTTGTTAAATGGGTGGGGAAAGAGTCTGGCATATTTTTAATCAAACATTTCTGGATCTAGATGTCACCTTATTTCTACAGTCCACAGCAAGGCTTGGAAAGCTGCAGTTTTTCAGACAAGTTTGTTTCCAAGTGGAAAACAAAGGTCTTTCTCTCCACTTCTGACCCAAACCTCTGCCAGCTGCAATATTACCGGATCACCTGGTGTAGTTCAGGAAAATAGAGGGCAACACGCTTTAATTTGATTCTCCAAGAGATTGCACAGGTACATGAATTCACACCTGCTTGCCCCAGGGATGCAGGAATCCCAGTGACGTTTTCAGGATTCCTCCTCCTTTTACTTTGGATTTCATTTAAGACCTGTGTGGAGGTAGAAAACTGAGTGTGTGCAGCGCCACAGATGACGCAGCCCCACTGTGTGAAAAGGGCATGTTTAACAAAGCCATATGAAGAAAGGCAGGGATGTGTTTTCCAGACTACAGATGGCACGGGAATGACTTCTGTGAAAGTTCCTCCAAGGAGTATATGGTGCACACCCTACGAAGAAAACAATCCCCAAACAACTCATTCCATCACGGATTTCTAGGCACAGGAAAATTGGTTTTTTTGAGTTTTGAAAGCCCAGACCAGAGACAGCATATTTGCATCCTTTATTTCTCATATTCAATGCTTTGAGACTGGTACGAGATGTTTAATTATTCATGTATTAAATGTCTATTTGGAATTGCTTTAGCATCTTAGCAGTTTTATATAAAGCATGGAAAAGTCATCCACACCCATTCTTGAACACTTGATATGTTGTCAGTTACCCAAAAGTAAGAATTGTAATAACAGAGAAATTTTTGTAAGAAATGAGCCTCCACATGTAGGACATGAGCTGAACATATCCTTGTGCTCTCCACAGCACTGGATCAATTTCCACCACTCTCTTCCCACCAGAGAGCAGCCAACGGGACCAGGGGCTGAGGAGCATCTCTGCATCTGGCAGGGCTGAGATGGATTCCCTGCTGCTCTCAGGAGCCCCAGCCCATGCCTCTGAGCACAGGTCCTGTGGCAGAGTGGCTAGAAGGAAAACTGAATATTAATTCTGCTTTTTCTCCTGTGTCACCTTTCATAGCAGAGCAGGGCCTTGGGAAGAAGGAAGGTGCTGTCCCCAGGAGCAGAGCAAACCTACTCAGCCCTGTTGGGAAATGGTGTCAGAGGAGCAGCTGGACACCTGAAAATGTCAAGACCTCAGAGACTTGAAATAAGGATCTGAATGATTAGATAGTTTCAACAGTTTGGAAAAAAACCAACAGATTTGGTTTTATTTTAATTGGTATTTACTAGGGTTAAAGTCAAAACACTCCCATAGGAATTACAATAGCAACAGACTAATAAATCTGGAGGGGGAGTGTTACGGAAGCATTTAAAATGCTTTTTGTTTTGGGGCGGTGTGTGTCAGTGGGGTTTCTTTAGCCCGGAAAGGCTGCAGTGATGCTGAGGGTGCGCAGGTTCCTCGGGCGCGGGAGGTGCAGCTCTGCCCCTGCCCTGCCCGTGCGGCCCCAGCGCAGAGCCGTGTCCAGCTGTGCCCAGCCCCAGTAGGATGTGCCTGTGCAGCAGGGCCGGAGGAGCCGTGGCCATGGTGGGGGCCTGGAGCCCCTGTGCCCTGCAGCCGGGCTGGGAGAGCTGGGGCTGCCCAGCCTGCAGAGGAGCAGGGTCTGACCAGGCCTCACTGCGGCCTCCCAGTGCCCAGAGGGGGCAGGGAGTCAGGGGGCAAGGGGAAGGGCTTTAGGCCATGAGCTCAGTAAGTACTTTGCTACTCAATGCAAATCTCGATCTTGAAACGTTTTCCAGGGGACTTCTAGAAAGGATTGCAAGAGTTTGAGGCAAATGTACAGGAACAGACACCTTTCAAAACTTCATGGAACTTCATGTTCTGGAATATGGAAGGTTTTGAATGCCTGTGGGTGTTAGCAGTAATTCAGAAATGCTTGCAGTGTGAGCAGCAACCTGCTAGGATTGAGAACTGGTCTCCTCATTTTCGAGCCACTGGGACAGGCTCTTTCTTGGTGAGGCAGCTTGTAGGAGATGAGGGGTGGTGTCTTTTCCCTGAGGTGATGTGCTCAGGTGGGAATGGCCCAGAGCACCTTTTGATGCATATTGCAGCCTTTGCAGGAGTGTTTTCTGTATCCTCGTGTGCTGTCCTTGGTGTTGCACAAACCGAGGGCCATGCTAATATTACTGGCACAGAAATGCTGAGGCTTTGTTCTCTCTCAGCGTCAGCGAAAGCGCCCAGGAGGAGCAGTTGATTCCAGACCAGCTCAGAAACGGAGCCGGCTGCTGCCCTCCAGCGCAGGTGGAACTTCACAGACAGAGCCAATAGACCTTGAGGAAAGGGCCACACTTTCTCTTGAGCCTGGTAAGGACAGAAACTGCTTCTGCATGGAGGGTTGGAGTTCATTTGAACGTGTGCTTCTGCCAGTTTCTAGGCCCTTTACTGGGGAGGGATGGGAACCTTGGGGTTAAGAATGCACCTGGTATGGCATCCCTAAACAACAAGCCTTCTGACAACTGTTCTGGTTTGTTACTGAGCTCGGTGCATTGGCTGCTAGTGGGAGATGAGCTGTGCAGCAAAGGTCCTCAAGTGCTGCTCAAACACCTGAATGTGTGTTCTGATGTGCTGGCAGTCACTGCCGCTCCTACTGTGGAAAGTGGCAAGCTGAGTTTGGCATCTCCCAAGCTGGACAAAGAGAAGGAAAAGTTTGTCTTTATCTGTTCCCCATCCTTCAAGGGAACAATCTACAGCATGGTACTGTTAAATTAGGATCCCCCCTAGTGTTGGTTGGTTTTTTCCCTCTTGTGTGCTAACCATTCCCCTATAAGAGATGAATCATCTATTGGTGTGAACCTCCCGTAAGCTGTTGTCATCCAACAGAACTTGTGAGGAGCTCAGCTGCTCTTCCTCTTGTGTTGCCCCTTCTGAGGACAGGGCTGGCAACGCTCCCTGTGGAGTGTTGAGGCCAAAGCTTGAGTGGAATGTTGGACATGTTCCTGAAAAAAAGAGACCCAGGGCACAGGGAATCCAGCCTCACCCTATTCCACACTGGCAGTCCATTTCATTCCTCTGCAATCTCTGATCTTGGCTTTAATGTTCTGTTTTTCAACTGCTGAAGAAGTCATAGATCTCACAGGCGAAGACGAAATAATAGATCTCACAGGCGAAGACGAAATAATAGATCTCACAGGCGAAGACGAAATAATAGATCTCACAGGTGAAGACGAAATCATAGATCTCACAGGATGATAGATCTCACAGGTGAAGATGAAATCATAGATCTCACAGGCGATAGATCTCACAGGTGAAGATGAAATCATAGATCTCACAGGTGAAGATGAAATCATAGATCTCACAGGCGAAGATGGATCTCACGAAGATGAAGATGAAATCATAGATCTCACAGGTGAAGATGAAATCATAGATCTCACAGGTGAAGATGAAATCATAGATCTCACAGGTGAAGAAGATATAAATCTCCCAGGAGAAGGAGTCACAGATCTCACAGGTGGAGAAGTCATAGATCTCACTGGCGACTCTTCTGAGCCTGAAGTCATCATTATCAGTGACGATGAATCTGCTGAGGTAAGTAGTGACTGCACACTCCTCTCCATCTTGCAGTCAAATTAGTTTTCTTGCCTGTCTTCTGCAATCTTACTAAGTCTCCTGGCCTCAAAGGTTGAAACATGGCTCTTATTTACCACTTTAGACACAGTTTCCAGTCAACCCCAAACACACTCATGAACACATCAGCATCCATGAGAATCGCTTGCAGAGAGTGAATGAACAACCTAAAAGACATTGTTGCTTCAGGGATTTAAAGGAGAGCGCAGGAAGTCTTTGACTTCTCAAATAAGAAGTGTTTCATCTGCAACATCCATTTAGGGCACCCCTGTCACTGAGGTGTAAAACACAACTGCAGTTGACTGGGGTGTAAACTAGTTTTGTTTCTTATTCCAGGAAGTCTTTAGAAGAGTCATGTATGCTTTATTTTTTCATTTCCCCCTACTATTTTGAAGGAATATTCTTTGATGCAGCCCACAGTGCAGTGTATCTGCTCAAATTTGGGATGCCACTGCTGCTGTGCAAAGCAGAATCCTGCAGCAAACAGCATGGGAGTTGTGTCCTGATAGGGATGTTCCTGAACCATTGCAAAGAAAAGGCCTCACATTTTACATCAGGATTTGCATGACCCAGCTCCACTTATACCAAACATAAGAGTAGGTTTGGGTATGGGGTTTTTTCTTCAGCAGCTGTTCATGTAATAAATAGTGTTCAGGCAACAGTCACAGATGAACTTGCTAGTTTGGGGGAGAAAGAGGGAAAGAAACAGCTCCAGCCCAAATCTAATTAGGGAACTGAAACAGGGGAACAGGAAGTCCAGTGTTCAGGTGGTTCCTAAGCGCCTTCATTCCTACCCCACTGCAGGACAGGGAGCAGAGCCAGCAGCAGCCATATCTTTTCAGAGCATCAGAGAATTCAGCCGAGCCACTGGCAAGGGATAACGAAGTGGAACCAAGAGAAGATGATATGTACGTGAGAGAGAAAATGTTTCTCAAAACTCTGATTTCAGATATGTGATAGAAACAGTTTCTTGCAAAGCTTTTGGGTTCTGCTTAGCTCTGTACAAATACTTCAGATGTGGAATATACTGGCCTGCCTGGAAGAGAATTAAAACAAACCCAGCAAAGTCCAGTAGAAGCCTTCCTTCTCTGTTTGTGAAGCCATAATTTAATGTAAGAGAATGATTTGACAAACTGAAATGGTTGTAGTACACAGGAGTTCTTGCAATGGTTGTGTTCCTGGGCTGGGATGTTGCTAAATCAGAATGGGGGATGTTTTAAGTTCCAACCTTTTCTTTGTTGGTAACCCTTGGTGCCCAGTGATATAAATGGCTCCATGTTGAACTGGCTGCGTGTTCTTTCTGGTTCTGCTCTCTCTAGTGATTCAATTCTATATGAGATTGATCTTCCATATTGGTCAGATGAGGAGTCAGAGGTGAGAATCCACATGTTGTTGTCCTTTCAGATTTGTGGGAGGGAAAGGGGCAGAGGGGGAGCTGCACAACTCAGTTGTCTCAGGTGGGATGCTCCGGGCAGCTGGCTGGAAGCACAGCCCTTGCTGTGAAACTCCAACTTGCACGTCCCTCCAAGTCCCTTCTTGGTAGTATCCGTAGAGGGAGAAGCCCTTGCCAGGATGGCACTGGCAGATCTGTGTGTTCCTTGCAGTTCTAGCATTGACTGACAGACTGCACATGCTCCAAGTCCTGTTTGCCTGGTGCCAATAGAGCAGCAATCTGGAATTCTTTACTGCCAATGCCTATTGTGGTTTCCATTCTTCAGCAGCTGTTCATCCAACATGAAGTGTTTAGGGCTATGACTGTAGAAGGTTCCCTTTTTGGGGCTAACAAGGGGAAAAAAATATTCTACCCCAAATCCAGTCAGGGAACTGAAACATGGAAGCAGGATGGAATGATTTTGCGCGGTTCCTAGTCTGTCTCCATTTTTACTCCACTGCAGCACAGGGAGCAGAACCAGCAACCCTCACATCTTTCCACCTCAGAAGAGAATTCACCTGGGCTACTGATAAGCCATGATGAAGAGGATCCGAGAGATAATGATGGGTATGTGAGAGTAAAATCACTCTCTAAATTTTGATTTCTGATATATGGTAGTGTTGCGTTCCCTGCTTCGATCCCACCTTGGTACCGGCAGCGGAGTCCTAGCGCTACCCTAGGAAGTCGTTCGCAATCTGGAAGACTTCCTCGGAGTGCCTACTGCGGGCACAGCTGGTCCGCGTTCGGTCTGGGGAGATGTTGCCCCCGGAGCGTGGTGAAACAGCAAAGAACTACCAGAGAAGGAGGTCTCTTGGTATGTGATTTCGGTAGGTTTATTGCCTCCAAAGGGAGCACATGGACCAAAAGCCAAGAGCAGCTTGTTACATCAGTATTTAAGGGAGGAACAATACCCAATAGGATGAGGGCAGGGGACAATACAGGGGAGGGGCTGGGGTACATGATCAAATGGGGTTTAGGGAGGGGAGGGGAGGGGAACAGGGAGAACAACGAATGAACTATGGAGTGACAGGGAATTTCCCAGAGCGGGAATATGTAAACGACAAGTCCAGTAACCAATAGCAGGAGCTTGGGGTCCATGGATTGGTGGTCCAACTGCTGCCCCTGGGAGCTTTGGGGGGGAAACCCTCTGTCCGTGGAACCTGTCCGGAAGTCCTCTGGTTCCGAACCACCGCAACACCCCATGGGGAGCACACACACTCTGGGGGAGACACAACCCCTGGGGGACCCCCCATCACCTTCTTCCACAGGGGGAGGCTGAGCACCAGCCCAGGAAGACAAAGTCCAACACAAAGCCCCTGACCCCTGTCAGCATCTGGGGGGGCGTCTGGCGGCAGCTCCGGAGGGTGGGGGAGCAGGATCCAGGAAAGAGCAGCAGCTGCTGAGAATAGACTGGGACAGAGTGGGACAGGCTGGGATGGACTGGGTTGGACTGGGACACTGGGATACACCTGAACTGGGACTTAAACCCACAGGAACCAAAACTGGGGCAACAGAGATCATACTGGGAGTCATTGGGGCCACATTGAGTGCTACTGGGAGACACTGGACGCATGCTGAAGGCAACTGGGATGTACTGGGACAGACTGGCAGTAATTGGGATCTTACTGGAAGGCACCAAAACTGCAGTTAGAGTAAATGGGATCAACTGGGACAATGTGGGGGCAGCTGGGATCATACTAGGACTGACAGAGTCATACCTGGAATGACTGGAATAATACTGGCAGTATCTAGCAGTGACTGGGATCATACTGGGGGTGACAGAGACCAAAATGGAATCATTCTGGGAGTCTGCAGAAGTTACTGGGACCATTTTGAGGGGGATTGTACTCATACTGAGATCATACTGGGAGCAACTGGGATCTCAATGGGAGCAAATGTACACATGGAGGGACTGATTGGGAGGGACAGGGTTCATACTGGAATGGACTGGGACCATACTGGACTCCTACTGAGAGTGAATCAGAGTGAAAGGAATCATACTGGATGTGACTGGGAGCAATTGGGACCATGTTGGGGCCAGCTGGGATCCTACTGCAAATGACTGGGAGTGGATGGGAACACAGGGGAAATGACTGGAACCATACTGGAATCATATTGGCAGTGACTGTAAGTGACCAGGATCACACTCAGAGAGACTGGAACCATACAGGGAGTGACTGGGAGCCACTGGGACTATGCTGGGAGCCAACTGGGGCCACACTGGGAGCAACTGGAAGATACTGGGACGAGGCAGATGGGACTGGGAGCACAATTAGAGAAACTGGTTGTACTGGGAGGAACTGAGACCACACTGAGGGCTACTGGGAGCAGAACTGGGGAAACTGGGATCATGCTGGAAGCAACTGGAAGTAACTGGGAATTATTGGGATCCTGCTGAAGCCAACTGGAACTTTACTGGGGCAAGTGGATATAACTGGGAATGAATACAAACATGCTGAGGGAAACTGGGATATACGGGGAGAGTCTGCAATCATACTGGGAACAATTGGGACCACCCCCGTGGTAACTGGGAGTGGCTGGGACCAACTGGGATCATGCTGGAATCTACTGGGAGCTACTGGGAGTACTGCACTGAGGGCAACAGAGATGTACTGCAAGAGACCAGGAGTGACTGGGAGCATCCTGGGAGTGATTGGGATCTTGTTGGAGGTGACTGGGATATACTGGGAGAGACAGAGATTGACAGGGATCATACAGGAAGGTACTGGAATAATTCTGTAAGTATCTGAGAATGACTGGGATCCTACTGGAATCATACTGGGAGTGAGTGGAACCATGCTAGGTAACTGGGAGCAACTGGGACCATGTGGGGAGCAAATGGCATCCTACAGAGAGGGACTGGGAGTGACCGGCTTCAAACTGGAAGTGACTTGGACCATACAGGGAGAGTCTGAGCCCATAATGGGATCACACTGGGTGTGACTGGGAGGGACTGGGCCCTACTGAGATCCCACCCCAGGCACCGTCAGGGGCAACACAGACCCAGCCTGGGCACAGGGAGGGAATTTATTCCCAACCAAATCACAGGAGCAGAAGGACAAGGGAAAGAAATCTCTCCAACACCTTCCCCACACACAACAGGGATCACCAAGAACGGGAGTCACCAGGGCTCTGTCCAAGATGGGTCACTGGGGATCATCCAACACAGATCCTCCCATGGGGAATGGAGCTGGAGCAGCGCACCAAGCTCTTCCCACACTCGGGGCACTCACAGGGCTTCCCTTAGTGGTACCTCCGTTGGTGTTGGCTCAAGTGAGAGCTCTGGGAGAATCTCTTCCCACACTGGGGACACTCGTAGGGCCTCTGCCCAGTGTGGATGCGCCGGTGTCCAACGAGGGTGGAGTTGTGTTTGAAGCCCTTCCCGCAGTCGGGGCAGCGGAAGGGCCTCTCCCCTGTGTGAATCCGCTGATGCACGAGGAGAGTGGAGCTCCTCTGAAACCTCTTCCCACACTCGGGACACTCGTAGGGCATCTCACCGGAGTGGATGACTTGATGTTTTCTCAGGTCTGAGCTCCACTGGAAGGTCTTCCCACATTTCCCACACTCATGGGGCCGTTCCCCAGTGTGGATCCTCTGGTGCTGGATCAGGTTGGAGCTGCACCTGAAGCTCTTCCCACATTCAAGACACTCGTAGGGCTTTTCCCCAGTGTGGATTCTCTGGTGATTGATCAGCTGGGAGCGGATTCTGAATCTCTTTCCACACTCCCCACACTCATGGGGCCGTTCCCCAGTGTGGATCCTGTGGTGCAGGATCAGCTTGGATTTCTGGATGAAGCTCTTCCCACATTCCAAGCACTCGTAGGGCTTTTCCCCAGTGTGGATTCTCAGGTGTTCCATCAGGAGGGAGCTGTCTCTGAAGCTCTTCCCACATTCTCCACACTCATAGGGCCGTTCTCCAGTGTGGATCATCTGGTGCCGGATCAGGTGGGACATCCGCCTGAAGCTCTTCCCACATTCCAAGCACTTGTGGGGCTTCTCCCCACCTGCCTTCTCCCCCAGCTCTGAGCTCTGCCTGGATCTCCGGTCACTTTCTCGGCTCAGGGAGGGTCTCTCCTCTTCACAGCTCCCTGGCCTGGGTTTGCAGCCCCTCCTTGTGCAGGATCTCTTGGGTTTTTCCTTCTCCTCCATCCAGCCTCGGCTTGGGAATGACAAATCTTGGTTTGGGGGGTAAAAAGAAGGTGTGAGCAACTTGGGGTGGGGGTTCTTCCTGCCCAACTCCATCTCAGGAAGTCACTGGAAATCTTGTGTCCATAAAACCTCCAAAACACCAAGGTTCAGGCCAAAAGTACCCCAAACAATCATGACAAAGGCCCAAAACAACAAGATTCACCCAAAACTCACTACAAAATAAAAAGATTCAGTACCACAAAAAACCTAAAGCAACAACATTTACCCCAATAAATCTCAGAAATACAAACATTCACCCCCCTGAAAATCATGGATCCCCCTCCCCTGCTGGATAAGGTGGGGGCAACGCTTCTAGGGCTGGGGGGAGGCCACAGATACAGGGAGTACTAGAACCTTGTAATGGCTTCTCTTCCTGCACTTCCTCATCCTCATCCTCCTGTGTCCCTACTCTGCCTAACATTTCTCTTGCTCCTGCTATTCCTCCTTATGCACAATCCCGCCTTCTACTCCCCTGAGCATGGTTTGGTGATTTTGTTCTTCAACCCTGCTCTTCCATCCCTTCCCCTCCTCCCCTCAGGCCCAGCATTCACCCCTGCCTCCCTCTTACCCCCAAAGCTGTTGCATCCCACAGGAGGAGCAGGGATGGAGCTGGGACTGGTCGGGCTGGGGCAGCGCTGGGCTCTCGGCCGCTTCCCCTCACACTCGGCCCCCACTGCAGCCGCTCCTCCCAGGACAGCGCGGGGGGGCCCGGCCTGGGCGCTCCGCCCCTCCCACCTCCCCAAATTACCCTCGCGGGGGGCGCTGAGGGCAAAGGTGGGGGCGCAGGTGGGGTCCAGGTGGGGAGCGTTGGGAGCTCCGGGTCTGCCTGGGAACTGGTGAGTCATCAGCGCCGCGCCCTCGGATTGGCTGAGCACGGCCTGAGGGCTGGAGCTGCAGCAAGGGCGGACACCCCGCTCCAGGGGGGATGTCCCGCAAACAGGGGACCCCCAGGAAAGGAAGAAGAGGAAATGTGTCTGTACAAACAGATGGTGTGAGTCTGCCTGGAGATAGGGACAGGGACTTGTACACAAGGAATCGACAGCAGAAGCCATCCGTTTCAGAAAATGTTATTAATTGACACAGACTGCTGCTCAGCCAAAGTCCTGCTAAATTCCTGACCGTTGAGAGGAAGAACAAAGACTGAACAAAGCCATTTATGTCGATTGCTGTACAAAAGGGAAGGATATTGAGGTAGTTTGTACATTCTCCCAGAGCTAATTAAGGACATGGACACTCAGGGAACAATGAGGGAACTCGAGAAGGGGTCTCAACAGCCAACAGGGGCATGGATGGTGTTGGTGTGCTGGGAAAGGATTGGTTGAAGAGGAGTATACAAGAATATGGTTACGACAAGAAGCAGCAGGAGGAATCCATGGGGGAAGACAAAGAATGATGGAAAAAAGGAGGAAGAGAAAAATGCTGAGGATTGGGATGTTTTTCAGCATCCTTTTAACCTCAAAAATTGCCAGCTGATCCGGATCTTTTGCAGAACCAGTTTCCAGGACAGAAGAAGAAGGAGGTCAGGATTTCAGGGGGTTTCTCTGTGCTGGGCAGCAGCAGGACCAGGCACAGAGGTGCGGGACCGGGAGCACGGGCTGGGGGCCTGTGGGGAGCTGCGGGGCCAGGCCGGGGCTGTGGGGCAGCCGGGGCTCAGCGCCGGGCACTGCCTGACCCCAGCACCCCCCGGGCACGGCCGGCAGTGGCCCCCAGCCCCCAGGAGGCTGCGGGATGCCCCGGCCGCCTGCCCGGCCCCGTGGAGCTGCCGGCCCTGCCCGCTGGGGGGGCCGCCTTTGGACACTGCGGAAGACAGGGACCGCCTCTGGGATACGGGGTGTGGAGGGGAGCGTGTACCCAAGGAGGAGGAGGAAGGAATAGCTGGGAAAAGTGGATTATTCATGGAAGGATCAGGATTTTCTTTGAAGGACCCTGTTTGGGTCACTGGAGAAACGAGTGATTTTGCAGAAAGCTCAGCAGCTGTCATAGGATGAGCACCCACAGGCACTGAGGGGGGGCTGCAGCAGTGGCAGAACAAGCCCCTGCAGGACTTGGTCACAAAGGCACAGCAGCTGAATGCAAGAAGGGAGGAGGAAAAGGCCAAGGTGAAGGCAAAGGCCGTGGCAGAGTTTCTACAGCCCCTGAGGGATGAACCGCAGGGCCCAAGGGGGCCCCAGCACCCAGGGGACGGCCTCGGCCACAAGCACCTGGCAGAGGCATTGCCCTCCTCGGCAGGGGAGAGCCCACCCAAACAGCCCCTGGCAAGGAATCAGGGTTCCATCTGCACGCCACAAGGACACTGGAAGCAGAGACAGGAGCACCCTCACGAGCAGCAAGTCCACCCCTTGATGGACATGGATTGTTCAGGGTGTCAGAGCTCCCATTACACCAGGAACCCACCACACTGGAGCCCTTGAAAACATTCAGGGTGGCTCTGGATCGAGAGGAGGCCTTCCCTGATAGATACAGGGGCCTCAGGATCCACTCTGAATCTTAGACCTAAGGGGTGAAATTGTCAAGAAGTTCTTGGATCATTCAGGGTGTAAGGGGGAAAAATAAGCAGGTGTGTTTTATTCATCCACTATTAGTAGATGTGGGAGACATCTGAAATGCATGAATTTCTGTTTGCTCCTAATGGTGACTGTAATTGACTGGGTAAGGATTGGATTGCTAATGTGGAAATAGAAATTAATATTGTAAAAGGTGATACAGAGGCTGATGTTGCTGTATCTCTGTGTCATTGCCTGCCAAGGCCTGTGCTGAAGTGAACCCAGAAGTGTGGGCAGCTCCAGGGAAATAGGGAAAATTAGAGATGGAGCCTCTCCAAATTACTTGGCAGCAACCAGCACAAGTGGTGTCTAAAAGCAATACCCTGTTCCAAGGCAGGCAAGGAAGGGGTCACAGCCTGGGATTGAGTCCCTGCTAAAGGCAGGGCTTTTGGAGCCTGCCATCTCTCCCTACAACACTCCTGTCCTGCCAGGCAAGAAACTGCATGCATGGACACCAGGAGGAAAGCAGAACTGCCAAGGGTTAAAAAGCAGATTAACTCAGCCTCCTGCCCTGCCTCTCCCAGACAGGGAAAGAGAATTTGAATGGCATGTGGATGTTAAACAGGGCCATGCCAAAGGAATTCTTGTGCTAAAATGTTTAACCCAGTGGCCAGAGAGTGGCCTCATTGTCTGCACAGTTGTGCAGCCACAGCTTCAATGGCAACTGAGGCCCAAACCTGAAGGCACAAGGATCTCCTGTTGTTCAAGTCTGGCATCAAGTTCAAGCTTTGAGAACCAAAAGAGCCTCTAAATGGATGAGCAGTGCTCAGTTATTACAGTATGAAACTTGTTCAATGGAAAAGGAGGATTTAGAATTGAGGACAGGGGAAGGGTTGAACCCAGCCTCCTGTGTGAAGGGCCCTGGACAGGGGGGTGGGAAGAAACCCATGACTGCATTCAAGTGACAGAGCTGCAGACCTGGCATAGGAGAGATTGAGGAGACATTCCCTGCCCTGAGGGAGGAAATGTGTTTATGGATGGCTCTTCAAGGGCAACAGAAAGGAAATGGGTCCCAGGATATGCTGCTATCAAGGGAAGGGAATTAGAGGAAGGGGGGAGGTTACAGGCTCAGCTCAGACACAGGAGCTCTGTGCACTTGTGAGAGCCTGGCAATTATATCAGGGAAACAGTTCACATTTTTACTGATGCTAAGTACACACATGGAGTGGTCCATGGGTTGGGAAAACTGTGGGAGGAAAGAGATTTGCTAACCTGCACAGGAAAACCCTTCACTCATGAAAGTTGAATTACTCACCTATTGGAGCTGGTGAATTTACCAAGAGGGGAGGCAATGATCCTCGTGAGGGGACACCAGGCAGGGTGCTCAGGGGAGCCAATTGGTCACAGACTGGCAAAGGAAGAGGCTCAGAAAGCAGCACTTTTGCCAGAAGTCTCTAAGATCCTGCCTTTAATCCCAGAGGCTCAACTGCCAGAGCAACTGTCTTTTCTTCCAGAGGAGTTGGAGATCATGAAAAAGAGTGGGGCAAAGGAGAGAGGCAAGAATTGGATTACAAAGGACAGTAAACAAAGGATACCAAAAGCTTTGGCCCTACAAAAAATGGTAAAACAACTCCATGAAAGGGAGTCATTGGGGCTCTCGAGGATTGGGTGAAGCCTTCCTCAAGATGTCCTGCCTTGGCTCTTTCTCTTCTACCCAAATGAGCTGTTGAAGGTTGCTTGATTTGTGCCAAAGCAAATAACCAGGTCAGAAAGAAACTTGCCAGGGCAGGGAGCCCTTGGTCTGTACGTACTTTCCAACAATCCCAGGTGGATTTTACTGAAATGCCCCGAGTGGGAAGGCTTCAATATCTTCTGGTAATAGCATGTCACCTAACAGAAGCATTTCCAGCAGATTGAGTAACTGCTCGATCTGTTCTTAAGGTATTTTTTGGAACTAATAACTCCAAGATATGGGACAGAGGAAGCAATAGACTCAGATAGCAGAAGTATTTTTTCAGGAAACATCCTTCAGGGGCTTCAAGCTGCTTTAGGAACACAATGGGACCACCAAAACCCCTGGCAACCCCAGAGTTTAGATTGTGTAGAAAGAATGAATGGTGAAACACCTTTTGAAGCTGCTGACAGAAACTAAGATGCCATGTATGGCTTTTGCCATTGGCTCTGGCAAGAATAAAAGCCGGACCCAGGGCAGAGATTCAGTTATCTCCCTGGCAATTGGTGTTTGGAATTCCTTACCCTGGGAATTCTCCACCTAGTGTGGGGCTGGAGATAAGGGATGTCTGTTTCAAGCAGTCTGTGGCCAGAATCCTGTCTCTTGTGAAATCTCTTGCACAGGAAGCTCGGCTGGCACAGAGCCTGCCTTGGCACTTTGCTGCTCACAACATGCAAGCAGGACTTTGGGTGGTGCTCCAGGAGTGCAAAGAAGCAGCACTGGTGGCCAAGTGGCGTGGCCCATTGCAAGTGTCCCTGAGCACAGAAACAGGCGCCAGCAGAGCTGAACACGGGGGGACCCCTCAGCCTGGCCTCAAGGTGTCTGAAGCCCCGCAGATTTGGACTTGCCGGCTGCAGCAGGAGGATGGGAGGCCGCCACTGAGCCTGCACTGAAGGCAACGCAGCAGCAGCCAGGGCTCCACAGCGGGGGAAGCCCCTGGGCCTGCCCACACATCCTCTGCTGAAATCGTCTGCCTGGGCACCCTCCTTTGGCATCTCCAGCCACTGGGGGCCAATCCTTGCTGGCACTCTTGGAGCTTCAGTGCTTTCTGTGCCTGCACTTGCCACAGGGGCTGCGGAAAACAACGTGAGAATTCCACTCTGGCTCTCAATTAGACTCACACTGGCCTGGGTGGGATTACATTGTTGTAAAATATGCCATGTTTAAAATTTATAAAATTGTATTTCTCCAGTCAGGCTTGGTTTGACTTTGCCTTCGGGAAAGAAATTGAAAAGTTTTTTTAAAGGGATGTTACAGCACTCAAGGGAGATGAGCTGAACATCTCAACAGACTGGGAATGGCCCAAAAGATTCCCAAAAAGATAACGACCATCAACAAAACATCAATGCCCATCAGCAAACATCAACCAACAACTACCCCAGACAATGCCCCCGCACAGCTGGAGACACCTGGTCTGGAAAAGGCTGAGAAGGAAATCCAGGAGTGTGCACCTAATTAACATCACAGGCAAATAAATCTGGGTCCAATTGTAAACCAAATTCTAAGATCTACCCTAGGGGGAAGCAATAAACATTAAACCAAGGCATTTCTATGGGTTTAGACTGTAGAAAATTTAGGAAAAATGGGGTAAAACTCATGTATCCTGGAATGAATTTATCTGCCCACCCAGGCTATTTATGGATGAAGGGATTTCTGTTGCACATCCTACCCAGAAAAAAGTCATCCCTGGAATCTCTAATTCTGGAAATGTTTTTGAAGTGTTTTGGTTTTTCCCTCAGTTTTGGCGATAAAATTACACAATTAGAATGTTTTTTCTTAATAATCTTAATTCTATATTGTCAGTTAGGATTGTGACCGGGGTGTGACAACCAAGTTTTAGTCTTATGGGAAAATGTAGCAAAAATCTTTATTGCTTTGGGGTTTTGTGTGTATGTGTGTGTGTGGCTGCAAGTGATGGCAAAATTTTGTTGTGGGTTTTTCGACGATCACCTTTAGCCTGCATTTTGCAAAACTGGAAGAATTTTAAGTGACCCTTTTAGTATACACAGTTAATAGAATATTGTTTAAAAAAGCAAGCATAGGAGAAGTTGGGGGAGGGGGTGGGGAACGGATGAGTCACCCGAGGCTGCCCAGGAAGAGAAGCTTTGGTTCCAGGCACTCAGTGCAAGAGCTTTAGAAATGCAAATTAACACTGCTGGGGCAAAGTGTGCACAATGCACATGGGGATTCCTGCCCGCGGGAGGAATTGGGCTCATTCCCTCTGTCCTTCATCCCAAGCTCTGCCTGCTCCCACACATGGAATTTTCACAGCTAAAGGCAGAGCCCAGAAATGAGCATTTCTGACTCTGCCACAGAAATTGGTTAAGCTGCAAAGGAAAACAGCAAACGCAGAATGCTGGGAAAACTTCACTAAAACAAGTGAGGGGGATTCATCCCTGTCCCCACTGCAACATGTGCTGTCACTGTCTATGTTATATAGGGTGTGTTAGGCCACTGAGTGTTTCTAGCAACCACAAGTTCAGGGAAATGAGTTGGGAATCCAAGTATTTGATGATTTCATCAGAGAAAAGTGGTCAATGGATGCAGCCCTGGATGGAGGGAATGGCCCAAAAATGGGGAAAAGATGAACGGCCCCAGAACAAATCCTACAACACCATGGACCACACCCTGGCAACCCAAACAAATTCATATCAGGAGCCAAAGAAGCCATTTAGAATTGGAATTGCATCATTCGATTACAAGCTGTCCTCGAAATAATAACCAACCAGACAGCTCCAGCTCCTGACCTTCTTGCCCACCAATCCACTCAGATGAGGAATGCTACATTTCCCCATAGCATGGAATCAGATTATCCATCAGCAGAAGGAGGAGGAGTGTGGGGGAATTAAATGACTCAAACTGCTGTTTGCAAATAGATGAACAATGGAAAAGTGTTGAAAAAGATACGAAAGGAAATCAGAAAGTAGCTCATGTACCAGTCCAGATGTGGAAAAGATGGGAATGGGACACCTTTTTGTGGTTCCCTGGCAGAGCATGGGTTAAACGAATGCTGTTTGTCCTCTTATGTGCCACAGCAACTCTCATCTTTTTACCATGGGACATGGGGGGAGCCACAGACCAGGGAGTGGGGACATGGGGGGACACGGGCATGGATGGAGACGTGGGGGACAATGACAGGGATGGAAACGTGGTGGGGAGACAGCCATGGGTGAGGACGTGGTGGGACATGGCCAGTGACATGTGGGGACATGGCCATGGCCGGTGCCATGGGGGGAATTTGCAGGGGCTGTGGGGGCTGCTGGGTTTGAGAGAGTTGAGGGTTCCTGGGAGGGACTTGGGGGTTGCTGAAGGCTTTGGGAGTCAGAAGAAAAAATCCCTCACTGGGGTTCCCCCTCTCTCCTCTCTCCACTATGGGGTTCTGGGGGTCCCCCTGTCCTGGATGCTGCGGGTCCTGAAGATATTGGAGGTCCCTCCTCTGCAGGGTCTCTGACTGCTCCAAATTTCCAGGGAATCCCAGGGGTCCCCCCTCTTGGGCCTCCTCACTTTGGGGTTCTGGGATTCCCCCTTCTCTGGGCTGCTGAGGCTCCCATGGCTCCTCCTCTCTGGGGTTGCACTAAGGGATGCCGAGGGTTTGGGGGTCCCAGGGGTCCCTCCTCCCCTGACTCTCTGCTCCGGATGCCGGAGGTCCCAGGGGTGCCCCCTCTCTGGGCTCCCCACTTTGGTGTCCCACGGCTTCCCCCTCTCCAGGCTCATCCCTTCTCCGGGCTGCGCCTTCTCCAGGCTCCCCTCACTCCCGGCTCTCGGGGTCTTCTCTCTCCACGCCCCCATTTCAGGCTCCGGGGCTCCCTGAGCTCCCCCCTTTTCGCTCTCCTCCCTCTCAAGGCTGCACCCCTCCCACTCCATTCCCATCCCCCCGCGCCGGTACCGGGCGATCGCCACGTGGCTCCGGGGACCCCGCACTCCCCTCCCACCCCCGGGGCTCTACCGGCAGCCGCCAGCGGGACATTCCCAAAAAACACCTCCAGGGGACCCCGCAGTGTCCACTCAAAGGGGATTTCGGGTCAGCTTTCGAGTCCTGCAAGATCCAAACATCGCTCAGCCCGCCCCTTCCCGAGAAAAAGAAGCAGGGACCCCAAAGATACTTCGGGGGAGCTCAAAATATCCCTTCTAAGAAACCCCTTCCAGGACCGCCCAAGATATTCGGGGCGAACTCCCCCTTCCCTCTCACCTGCGGAATGCGGGGAAGGGCGATGCTCCCGGAGCGAAGGGGCTGCAGATCCAGAGAGCGATGGATGCACCTGGTGCCTCCTCTCAGGCTGCTCTTGCTGCTCCTGCTCCTCCTCTACCCCTCCTCTTCTACCCCTCCTCTTCCTCCCTTTTTCTCGTCCTCCTTCTCCTCCTCCTCCATCCCTGGGCTGTGGGCGAGGAGTGTTCGGGTGAGCGGGGCAGGGACGGGACCCGGTGGGAAAAGGGAGCGTCACCCCCAAACAGAGCTGGGGGGGAGCTGGGGTTTGGGGGGCGATGGGAAAGGGATGAGAGAGGGGGGATAAGGGGAAGTGGGACAGCGGGAAGGGGGTTCCTAATGAGGGTCTCCCATTAACCCCAGGACCCCCAAATCCCCTCCCTGTCCTCCCAAGCCCTCCCGGCGCTGTGGGGGCCGGGCCGTACCCCAGTGCCGGCTCAGGGGGTGCTCCAGGCTGACGTGCTCCACCTGGCAGCTGCAGGTGACCCCACGCCGGGCGTTTCCAGCAGCCCCAGGATCTGGTAGGTCCAGTCCCCGTTGGGGACAATATCCATGGCCACCACGTGGCCCGAGAGCTCCTGCTGGCCCTGGAACCAGCGCAGCCGGATGTCGGCAGGGTAGAAATCCATCAGGGAGCAGAGCAGGCGGCCGGGGCCGGGCTGGGAGCTCGAGGGCACCAGCGAGATGGACACGCTGGGATGGGCAGGGGGCTCAGGGACCTCCCCCAGTGCAGATCTCCCCCTCCACCCCCCAAGGTGCAGGGAATCAGTACAGGGATGGAGTGCTGGAGGAGAGGGAAGCACCCTGCTTCTGTCCCAGTCCCACCTTTCCCTCTACTCTCCCTTCCCTTTCTCATCGTTCCCCCAAATCACAGACCCACCCCCCCCCAACTCAATTTCGGGGTCTCAGCCCCCTCTTTTTCCCCACTTTTCTGCCCCTTCCCAATGGTCCCTCCAATCCCCAACCATCCCCACAGCTTGGTGAGCATCGAAAAACCCACACCAAAATTTTGCCATCACTGACAGACACACACACACACACACACACGTAGACTTGCAAAACCCCAAAGCAATAAAGATTTTTTCTAATTCTTCCTCTAACACCAAAAACTGGTTGTGCTACACCTGTCCCAAACCTAAGTGACAATATAGAAGTAAGATAATTAAGAAAAGACATTCTGAAATTGTAATCTTGTCACCAAAACTCTTCAAAAACGTTTCCAGAGTTAGAGAATCGAGGCATGACATTTTTCTGGCCAGGATGTGCAACAGAAATCTCTTCATCCACTCATAGCCCGGGTGTGCAGAGAAAATCATTCCCAGACACATGAGTTTTACCCGATTTTTCCTAGACTTTATAGAGCCGGAACACATAGAAATGCCTTGGTTTAATGTTCATTGCTTCCCCCTTGGGCAGATCTTAGCATTTGGTTTTCTGTTGGACACAGATTTCTTTGCCTGTGATGTTAATTAGGTGCACACTCCTGGATTTCCTTCTCAGCCTTTTCCAGACCAGGTGTCTCCAGCTGTGCCGGGGCATTGTCTGGGGTAGTTGTTGGTTGATGTTTGCTGATGGGCATTGATGTTTTGTTGATGGTCGTTATCTTTTTGGGAATCTTTTGGGCCATTCCCAGTCTGTTGAGATGTTCAGCTCATCTCCCTTGAGTGCTGTAACATCCCTTTAAAAAAACTTTTCAATTTCTTTCCCGAAGGCAAAGTCAAACCAAGCCTGACTGGAGAAATACAATTTTATAAATTTTAAACATGGCATATTTTACAACAATCCAATCCCACCCAGGCCAGTGTGAGTCTAATTGAGAGCCAGAGTCGAATTCTCACGTTGTTTTCCACAGCCCCTGTGGCGAGTGCAGGCACAGAAAGCACTGAAGCTCCAAGAGTGCCAGCAAGGATTGGCCCCCAGTGGCTGGAGATGCCAAAGGAGGGTGCCCAGGCAGACGATTTCAGCAGAGGATGTGTGGGCAGGCCCAGGGGCTTCCCCCGCTGTGGAGCCCTGGCTGCTGCTGCGTTGCCACAGTGCAGGCTCAGTGTCGTCCTCCCATCCTCCTGCTGCAGCCGGCAAGTCCAAATCTGCGGGGCTTCAGACACCTTGAGGCCAGGCTGAGGGGTCCCCCCGTGTTCAGCTCTGCTGGCGCCTGTTTCTGTGCTCAGGGACACTTGCAATGGGCCACGCCACTTGGCCACCAGTGCTGCTTCTTTGCACTCCTGGAGCACCACCCAAAGTCCTGCTTGCATGTTGTGAGCAGCAAAGTGCCAAGGCAGGCTCTGTGCCAGCCGAGCTTCCTGTGCAAGAGATTTCACAAGAGACAGGATTCTGGCCACAGACTGCTTGAAACAGACATCCCTTATCTCCAACCCCACACTAGGTGGAGAATTCCCAGGGATAGGAATTCCAGACAGCAATTGCAAGGGAGATAATTGAATATTCTTGCCAAAGCCAATGGCAGAAGCCATACCCATGGCATCTTGGTTTCTATCAGCAGCTTCAAAAGGTGTTTCTTTATTTCCCCATTCATTCTTTCTACCTGAGCTGAACTCTGCGGGTGCCGGGGGTTTTGGAGGCACCATTGTATTTCTAAAGCAGCCATAACCCCCTGCAGGATCTTTCCTCTAAAATGAGTTCCCCTCTCTCAGTCTATTGCTTCCACAATCCCTTACCTTGGAATTCTTGGTTCTAAAAATACGTTTAGAACTGAACCAGTGGTGGCTGCAGCAGTGGGAAATGCTTGTGCCAGCCTGTGAGCTGCCACGCTGTTAGCAGAAGATATTGAAGCCTTGGTGCTCAGGGCATTTCAGTGCCAGGCTCTTGCAAGCACACCCAGCTGTGGGGTTTGAGCTGAGCATGGGGGCGGTGTCATTCCCTTTCCTTAACAACAGCGTGTCTTGGGACTCTTTTCCCTTCTGCTGCCCTTGCAGACCCATCCATAAACACATTTTCTCCCTCAGGCCAGGCAATGTCTCCTCAATCTCTCCTACCTCAGGTCTGCAGCTCTGTCACTTGAATGCAGTCATGGGTTTCTTCCCAACCCCCCTGTCCAGGGCCCTTCACACAGGAGGCTGGGTTCAACCCTTCCCCTGTCCTCAATTCTAAATCCTCCTGTTCCATTGAACAAGTTTCATACTGTAATAACCCAGCACTGCTCATCCATTTAGAGGCTCCTTTGCTTCTCAAAGCTTGAACTTGATGCCAGACTTGATCAACAGGAGATCCTTGTGCCTTCAGGTTTGGGCCTCAATTGCCATTGAAGTGGTGGCTGCAAAATTGTGCAGACAATGAGGCCACTCTCTGGCCACTGGGTTAAACATTTTAGCACAAGAATTCCTTTGGCATGGCCCTGTTTAACATCCACACACAATTCAAATTCTCTTTCCTTGTCTGGGAGAGGCAGGGCAGGAGGCTCAGTTAATGTGCTTTTTAACCCTTGGCAGTTCTGCTTTCCTCCTGGTGTCCATGCATGCAGTTTCTTGCCTGGCAGGACAGGAGTGTTGTAGGGAGAGATGGCAGGCTCCAAAAGCCCTGCCTTTAGCAGGGACTCAATCCCTGCTTGCCTGCCTTGGAACAGGATATTGCTTTTAGACACCACTTGTGCTGGTTGCTTCCAAGTAATTTGGAGAGGCTCCATCTCTAATTTTCCCTATTTCCCTGGAGCTTCCCACACTTTTGGGTTCACTTCAGCAGAGGCCTTGGCAGACAATGACACAGAGATACAACAGCATCAGCCTCTGTATCACCTTTTACAATATTAATTTCTATTTCGGCATTAGCAATCCAATCCTTACCCAGTAAATTACAGTCACCATTAGGAGCAAACAGAAATTCATGTGTTTCAAATCTCTCCCACAACTACTAATAGTGGATAAATAAAACACACCTGCTCATTTTTCCCCTTTACACCCTGAATGATCAAAGAACTTGCTGACAATTTGCCCCCTTAGGGGGAAAGAGTTTGGAAGTGGATCCAGAGGCCCCTGTGTCTATGAGGAAAGGCCTCCTCTTGATGCAGACCCACCCTGAATGTTCTCAAGGGCTCCAGCGTGGTGGGTTCCTGGTGTAATGGGAGCTCTGACACCCCCAACAATCCATGTCCACCAAGGGGTGGACTTGCTGCTCGTGAGGGTGCTCCTGTCTCTGCTTCCAGTGTCCTTGTGGCATGCAGATGGAACCCTGATTCCTTGCCAGGGGCTGTTTGGGTGGGCTCTCCCCTGCCGAGGAGGGCAATGCCTCTGCCAGGTGCTTGTGGCCGAGGCCATCCCCTGGGTGCTGGGGCCCCCTTGGGCCCTGCGGTTCATCCCTCAGGGGCTGTAGAAACTCTGCCACGGCCTTTGCCTTCACCTTGGCCTTTTCCTCCTCCCTTCTTGCATTCAGCTGCTGTGCCTTTGTGACCAAGTCCTGCAGGGGCTTCTTCTGCCACTCCTGCAGCCCCCCCTCAGTGCCGGTGGGTGCTCATCCTGTGACAGCTGCTGAGCTTTCTGCAAAATCTTCATTTCTCCAGTGATCCAAAAAGATCCTTCAAAGAAAATCCTGATCCTTCCATGAATAATCCACTTTTCCCAGCTATTCGTTCCTCCTCCTCCTCCTCCTTGTTCTCCCCCTCCCCTCCACACCCCGTATCCCAGAGGCGGTCCCTGTCCTGCCGCAGTGTCCAAAGGCGGCCCCCCCGGCGGGCAGGGCCGGCAGCTCCACGGGGCCGGGCAGGCGGCCGGGGCGTCCCGCAGCCTCCTGGGGGCCGGGGGCCACTGCCGGCCGTGCCCGGGGGGTGCTGGGGTCAGGCAGTGCCCGGCGCTGAGCCCCGCCTGCCCCACAGCCCCGGCCTGGCCCCGCAGCTCCCACAGGCCCCCAGCCCGTGCTCCTGGTCCCGCACCTCTGTGCCCGGTCCTGCCACTGCCCAGCACAGAGAAACCCCCTGAAATCCTGACCTCCTTCTTCTCCTGTCCTGGAAACCGGGGATGCAAAAGATCCGGATCAGCTGGCAATTTTTGAGGTTAAAAGGATGCTGAAAAACATCCCAGTCCTCAGTATTTATCTCTTCCTCCTCTTTTCCATCATTCTTTGTCTTCCCCCATGGATTCCTCTTTCTGCTTCTTGCCTTAACCGTATTCCTGCACACTCTCCTTCAACCAATCCTTTCCCAGCACACCAACACCATCCATGCCCCTGTTGTCTGTCGAGACCCCTTCTTGAGTTCCCTCATTGCCCCCCTGGGTTCCATGTCCTTAATTAGCTCTGGGAGAATGTGCAAACTACCTCAACATTCTCCGTAGGGACCCTTCAGAGACGTTTTGGGATCCTCATCCCTTTTGCAGGGACCCCTTCCTGGCTTTCCTTTGTCACCCTCCATGGGTGCCCTGCCACGTTTACTCCCCGAAGATCCCACTGTAGTCCCTGATGAGATTTTCAGTGCTCCCTCCCTGTGGACTCTTCACAGACCCCCCTGATCCATCACTCGTTTGTCTCCTGGTCACTCTCGGGTACCCAAGCGATGCCCGGTACCGGCCACCTCCGAAGGGAGCCGAGCACCCAAACTGGGTGAGGCACCTTCAGCTGCACTCGCTGCCCGCCGGCCCCGGAGGGTAGGAGGAATTCCTGAGAAGGCCCCAGATTGTGCGAAAAAATTCACATTGCCAGAGCTTCTGTCTGCGATGGAGACAGAGGAGCCCTGAAAAAGTAACTTGATTCATGAGCATAGGGAGAGGCTATGAGACATTTCCCATGGGGTGTCTCCCGTTTTTGGAGGATGCAGCCTCCTTTTAATCCTAATTTTCCCAGCCTCATCTCTTTCTCCCTTTCCCCACTGGCTTAATATGGACCCACCCTTTTGTCTAGGTGACTATAGTCATGGCTCTGTTCAGTCTTTGTTCTTCTCCTCCAAGGTAAGGAATTTAGCAGGACCTTGGCTGAGCAGCAGTCTGTGTCAATTAATAACATTTTCTGAAACGGATGGCTTCTGCTGTCAATTCCGTATGTACAAATCTCTGTCCCTATCTCCAGGCAGATTCACACCATCTGTTTGTACAGACACATTCCTCTTCCTTTCCTGGGGATCCCCCCGTTTGCGGGACATCCCCCCTGGAGCGGGGTGTCCGCCCCTGATGCAGCTCCAGCCCTCAGGCCGGGCTCAGCCAATCCGAGGGCGCGGCGCTGATGACTCACCAGTTCCCAGGCAGACCCGCAGCGCCCAGAGCTCCTCACCCGGACCCCACCTTTGCCCCCATCTTTGCCCCCAGCGCCCCCCGCGAGGGGAATTTGGGGAGGTGGGGAGGGGCAGAGCACCCAGGCCGGGCTCCCCCGGGCTGTCCTGGGAGGAGCGGCTGCAGTGGGGGCCGAGTGTGAGCGGAAGCCCGACTTGTGCCAGCCCGACTTGTGCCAGCTCCATCCCTCCTCCTCATGTGGGATGCGACAGCTCTGGGGAGAAGAGGGAGCCATGGGTGAATGCTGGGCCTGAGGGGAGGAGGGGAAGGGATGGAGAGGCAGGGTTGAAGAACAAAACGGTCTACAGATGCTCAGGGGAGTAGGAGGTGAGATTATGCAAGAGACAGAGTAATAGCAGGAGGAAGAGAAGTGTTAGGCAGAGTAGGGACACAGGAGGATGAGGATGAGGAGGTGCAGGAAGAGGAGCCATCACAAGGTTCCAGCACTGCCTGTATCTGTGGCCTCCCCCCAACCCCAGGAGCGTTGGCCTCCCACATCCAGCAGGGGAGGGGATCCATGATTTCCAGAGGGGTGGGTGGATCTTGGTGTTTCTGAGATTTATTAGGGTTAAATGTTGTTGCTTTGCTTTTTTTTGTGGAGGCTGAATCTTTCTATTTTGGAGGGAGTTTTGGGTGAATCTTCATGTTTTGGGCCTCTTTCTTGATTATTTGGGGGACTTTGGGCTGAATGTTTGTGTTTTGGAGATTTTATGGACACAAGATTTCTGGTGACTTCCTGGGATGGAGTTGGGCAGGAAGAACCCCCAACCCAAGTTGCTGAGACCTTCCTTTTTCCCCCCAAACCAGGATTTCTCATTCCAGAGCCGTGGCTGGATGGAGGAGGAGGAAAAGTCACGGAGATTCCACATGAGGAGGGGCTGCAAAGCCAGCCCAGGGAGCTGCAAGGAGAAAAGACCCTCCCTGTGCCAGGAAGGCAGCCAGAGATCCAGGGAGAGCTCAGAGCTGGTGGAGAAGCCTCAGGGTGGGGAGAAGCCCCACAAGTGTTTGGCATGTGGGAAGAGCATCAGATGGAGGTCCTACCTGATCCGGCACCAGATGATCCACACTGGAGAACGGCCCTATGAGTGTGGGGAATGTGGGAAGAGCTTCAGACGCACCTCTGAGCTGATCAATCACCTGAGAATCCACACTGGGGAAAAGCCCTACGAGTGCTTGGAATGTGGGAAGAGCTTCAGCCAGAACTCCAACCTGATCCATCACCAAAGGATCCACACTGGGGAACGGCCCCATGAGTGTGGGGAATGCGGGAAGAGCTTCCAGTGGAGCTCTGACCTGAGAATACATCAACTCATCCACACTGGGGAGAGGCCCTACGAGTGTCCTGAGTGTGGGAAGAGGTTTCAGAGGAGCTCCACTCTCCTCATGCATCAGCGGATTCACACAGAGAGGAGAGGCCCTTCCGCTGCCCCCACTGTGGAAAGGGCTTCAAGCAAAATGCCCACCTTGTCCGGCACTGGCGCATCCACACAGGGCAGAGGCTCTACGAGTGTCCCCAGTGTGGGCAGAGATTCTCCCAGAGCTCTGCCTTGACCCAACACCAATGGAGGCACCAGTAAGGGAAGCCCTGTGAGTGCCCTGACTGCAGAAAGAACTCCGTGTGCTGCTCCAGCTCCATTCCCCATGGGAGGATCTGTGTTGGATGATCCCGAGTGACCCCGTTGGGCAGAGCCCTGGTGACTCCCGTTCTTGGTGATCCCTGCTGTGTGTGGGGAAGGTGTTGGAGAGATTTCTTTCCCTTGTCCTTCTGCCCCTGTGATTTGGTTGGGAATAAATTCCATCCCTGTGACCAGGCTGGGTCTGTGTTGCCCCTGACGGTGCCTGGGGTGGGATCTCAGTAGGGCCCAGTCCCTCCCAGTCACACCCAGTGTGATCCCATTATGGGCTCAGACTCTCCCTGGATGGTCCAAGTCACTTCCAGTTTGAAGCCGGTCACTCCCAGTCCCTCTCTGTAGGATGCCATTTGCTCCCCACATGGTCCCAGTTGCTCCCAGTTACCCAGGATGGTTCCACTCACTCCCAGTATGATTCCAGTAGGATCCCAGTCATTCTCAGATACTTACAGAATTATTCCAGTACCTTCCTGTATGATCCCTGTCAATTCCTGTCTCTCCCAGTATATCCCAGTCACCTCCAACAAGCTCCCAATCACTTCCAGGATGTTCCCAGTCACTCCTGGTCTCTTGCAGTACATCCCCATTTCCCTCAGTGCAGTAATCCCAGTAGCTCCCAGTAGATTCCAGCATGATCCCAGTTGGTCCCAGCCAGTCCCAGTTACCGCAGGGGTAGTCCCAGTTGGTCCCAGAAAGATTGCAGACTCTCCCAGTATATCCCAGTTTCCCTCAGCATGCTTGTAGTCATTCCCAGTTACATCCACTTGCCCCAGTAAGGTTCCAGTTCCCTCCAGGCCGATCCCAATAACTCTCAGTTACTTCCAGTTGCTTCCAGCATGATCCCAGGTGCCCCAGTTCTGCTTCCAGAAGCCTTCAGTGACGTTCCAGATTCTCCCAGTACAACCAGTTTCTCTAATTGTGCTCCCAGTCCCACCTGCCTGGTCCCAGTATCTTCCAGGTGCTCCCAGTGTGGCCCCAGTTGGCTCCCAGCATGGTTCCAGTGGCTCCCAGTCACCCCCTGTATGGATCCAGTCACTCCCAGTGTGGTCCTTGTCACTTACAGTCACTGCCAATATGATTCCAGTATGGTTCCAGTCACTCCCAGTTACTCGCAGTAGGATCTCAGTTACCCCCAACATGGTCCTAATTGCTCCCAGTGACATCCAGTATGATTCCTTTCACTCTGAGTCCCTCTCAGTAGGAGTCCAGTATGGTCCCAGTCAATTCCAGTATGAACCCAGTCCCTCTTATTCAGTCCCTCCATGATGACATTTGCCTGTACTGAGATCCCAGTTGCTCCCAGTATGATCCCAGTATGAGTCCAGTCACCCTCAGTGTGATCCCAGTTACTTCTGGACACTCCCAGTTTGAATCCAGTTCTGTCTCTGTCACCCCAGTATGATCCCAGTCACTGCTAGATACTGCCAGTATTATTCCAGTAACTCCAGGTATGACCTTCTCAGTCCCAGTATGATCCCAGGTGCCCCCACATTGTCCCAGTTGATCCCATTTACTCTAACTGCAGTTTCGATGCCTTCCAATAAGATCCCAATCACTGCCAGTCTCTCCCAGTACATCCCAGTTGCCTTCAGCATGTTTCCAGTGCCTCCCAGTAGCCCTCAGTGTGGTTGCAATGAGTCCCAGTATGATCTCTGTTGTCCCAGTTCTGGTCCCAGTTGGTTCTGGTCCTGGTCCCAGTGTATCTCAACCTGTCCCAGTCCATCCCAGCCTGTCCCATTCCATCCTGATCCCTTCCTGGCAGCTGCTGCCATTTCCTGGATCATGCTCCCCCCCACCCCATTTCTGGGCACTGGGAACCCCCCGCACCCCCTTATCCCTCACCAACACCCCCTGCACTCCCTTTCCCAGGTATCTTCCTCTCCCAACCCCTGGATCCCCTGTTTCTGTGACCCCAGGGACACCCAGACCCCCATTCCCAGCCACCCTGGGGCACCTCAGCCCCAGGCGCCCCTTTCCTGGGAAACCCAAACTAGGCACGGGGCTCTGCAGCCACTCTGGGATTTATGATCACCCAAAGCAAAGGGAGAGAAGAAAGAGAGAGAAGGAGATTGGGAATGAGGGAATCGGAGTCCCAGCACCCAGTCCTGCTCTGCCAGGGGTGGGGACCCGCAGGAAAAATTGGATCTGCTGCTCCCGGTGCTATCCCTGGCTTTGGGCTGGGTCCGGGAGTTCAGCAGAGCCCTGTAACGACTGAGGCATGGACCCAGACCCACAGGGAATCTGAATCGTTTATTCAAAGAAACGAGCTGATTTTATACACTTTTCAAGGCACAGCATTTCCTTACATGGGAATTCTCACTACGTGACCTATCCCATGTTGCCATGGCAGCAACGCCTTCTCCAAGTCCTTCTCTGGGGTGATCATGCGCTGTTTATCCGTCTGTCAGCTTCCAGCCAGCTCCTCTCCCACAGGGCTCTGCCCGTGACACCTCCTACCCCCAAGGCTGCTGCCTTGTGCTCCTTTGTGCTGCCATGTGCTTCTTTCTGCAGGCGTGGCCCGCAGCCCACATCTCAACTCCATCCCATCTCTTCCCACAGCTCCCTCTTTTTTTGTTTTATACAAACAGGAATCATGAAACAGAACACTTCTAACATTAGAACATGTTTGGTCCACTGCCCAGACCAAACAAGCTCGACTCCTCATAAAAGCAGGATATGAATAAACAGATAGAACCTTGAGAAACAACTTAAAATTATCTAAATCCTTTACCAGAAGCTGCAATTGTTGGGGCATCCCATTTCACAGTGAAGACCTGGAGAACCTTTCCCATGCAAAACTACCAGGTTTACCTTGAAAATAATAAACAGCTCTTATGTCAAAATGACTCATACTTTTAGGGCAGAAACACCTGGGTCTGATGATAGAGTCCCCAGTCAGACAGGGCTGGGCTTGGCCAGAGCCTCAAGCCCTGACTGAGGGAGTTTCCCTAGTGTACCTACAAAATTGCCTAAAACCTTTATTAGTATCAGTTGAACACGACTTCAGCAGAGTGTGTCTTCCCCACAAGATGATAATGAAAATGCAGTACCCAGGGTTGGTCAGACCACTCTTGCAGGTGCCCATCTTGGATCGGAATTTGTGGAAACACAGGCATATCCTCGGTCCCAGGTTATTAACAGAAATGGGCCTTCCCATTTTCCACTTTCAAGATTCCTAACCAGTACCTGAGCTGTTTCTAAGTGGGCCTGTGATTTACCAAAGTGTCCTTGGATGGGGGTTTGTTGTTCTGAATGTGAGTCAAAACACTGACAACATCTAGGGCTTTCTGCAGTCTTTTGTGGGGCACTCCCACACTCCCTCTTTTTTGTTTTAACATCATGGACTTGAGAGTGCTATGGGCCTGTTCAACGATGGCTTGACCTGTAGGGGAATGTAGAATATGGTGACATGGGTTACTCCCCACAAATGAAAAAAGTCAGCTCTCCATTTGGATGTAGAGGCCGACCCATTATCAGTCTTTATGGATATAGGTACTCCAAGGGCTGCAAAAGCAGACAAAAAATGATGCTGGGCATCTTTTGCACATTCACCTGCATGTGCGGAGGCAAAAATACACACTGAAAAGGTATCAAGGATAACATGAATGTATTTCAACTTGCCAAAATCAGGGATATGTGTAACATCAGTCTGGCAGATTTCTAGAGGCTGAAGTCCCTGGGGATTAACTCCGAGGGTAGGCAAGGGTGCTGCCTGGTGACAGTTGACACAGGCTTGCACAATTTGCCCTGCTTGCCCAGGTGGAAGCTGAAATTGTTTTTGAAGAGCTGCTGCACTCTGGTGAAAAAACCCATGACAGATGGGCCTGAGAAAAAACATCCGGCACAACAAGGGCCCCAGCTAAGTGGTCTGCATGGGCGTTACCTTCAGAGATGGGGCCAGGAAGGCCGGTATGGGAACGTACATGGAGGATATAATACCTTTTCCTATGCAACTGCCCTGCAAAATGCAAATGCAGCGATAAAGAAAAGAGCAATGGATTGGTTACTTCTTTGATGTAAGCTTCCTCTATTCTTGTCACTGTACCTGCAACATAAGCAGAGTCAGTAACAATGTTAAGCTCATCTTGAAATGTTTCAAAAGGCCTGACCACAGCTGCTGATTCGACCAATTGTGAAGAACCATGAACTGCAGTTGCTCTGGGTGTCAGGGTGCAAGGGGAAAGAAGTTCAGGGTCCCCTTTGAATAACTGGAAAAGGGGGTGGAGTTGTTCAGTGGGAATATCCAATAAAGGGTGTAGTCAATTAATTCTTCCCAGGAGTTTTTGCAAATGGTGGAGGGTGGACACTCGAGATACCAATTCGAGCTGCAAATGATGAACACTTTGATTGAAAATTTTCCACCCTAAATTTTTGCAAGGGGCTTCTTCTTGTACCTTTTCTTTTGCTACTTCTAAACCCTTTCATTCTACTGCTTCAAACTTCCCTATGATATCTTTGGTAGGGTTCAGCAGCATTAATGGAAGGCACAGAAAATGCAAATCGAGGGGCATCGTGTTCACAAAGTGGTATGGTAAAAACCCAAACTTTTAAATCAATTCCTTTTAGGGTCCAGGATTGCAGCAACATTGCAGGAGATGGTAGCCCTGGCTGTAGGGTTCCCAGAGGCACAAGGACATTATTGATTTTTCTAAGATCATGCAGCAATCGCCACATTCCTCTCTTTTTCTGAATAACAAAACCAGGAGAATTCCAGTTGTGGGAACGACATGGCCAGCTTGCAGCTGTTGTTGTACAAGCTGGTGCAAATGTTGCAGCTTTTCCTGAGAGAAGGGCCCCTGGTCCAGCCACACAGGACGATCTGTGGTTCAGGTTAGGGCCAGGACATGCTGCTCAGTAGTGGCCCCTGGGATAAATTTGTTCCCAAAATGGGACCCCATTGGCATCCCCAGAACAAAGTCTCCTTTTCCAGGGGCATTCGGGTCTCTTGTGACCCGGCTTCCTGAACAGAAAACAAACACTAGATCTGGAATGAACGCTCATCGCAGCAAGAGCCGCCAAAAGCAAAGTCAGATTATGACCAGCAGTGCCGATTCCCTGACAAGCCTTAAGCATTTCTGTGACTGTGGGGGCTCACAGGGCCTGTAAAACCTTTTGACAGTCGGTGCTACCGTTTTCCACTGCTAACTGCTTCAGTAACATTTCTCATGCGGTATCATTGTCTATTTCCTTATCTAGAGCGGCTTTTAACGTATCTAGAAACTGAATAAAAGGTTCATCAGCTCCCTGTCTTATGGTAACAAATGAGGCTGTAGTGAGACCATTGTGCAGCACTTTACAAAAAGCCCAAAAGCTTTGAGCTCCTTTGAGTTCTGAAGCGCTCCTGCAGGCAGCTGAGCCTGGATTGCTGTCGGCGCGTATTGGCCCTCCCGCATAGGAGCTTCGGCACCAATAGGTGGCAAAACGTGCTCTCCCACAGGGATGAGTACATCTTTATAGGTTTTAGGAAATTAGCATCATTGATAAAAATCACCAATTAGGAGGACAAGTGGTGATGCAACTCCCACCCAGGTCAGGCCCCTCCTCTGGAGTCCCCTGCCCGGCACTGGCTGTACTTTGTCCATGAAAATATACCGTGAAGAGTTGTTCTCAGCCTTGCTTCCCAGGAAGAACCAAGACAGCACAGAGGCCGTGTACTCCCCAGGGCTTGGAGCTCTGGAATTTGGTTTGTCTTTCTGCCTAGGGAAAGGCCATGGAAAATTCCTGGGAAGACCAGCCACTAATACAATAGGCTACAGAGCTACAAATATATGTGTGACAAATACAGAGAACATAGAAAAGAAAACCAGGTAATACCAAACCTTGACCTGCACCCAGGAAAGCCTTGCTCTCAGCCCAGGAGCCTGACAGCAAGCCAAGCAGCCCTAGCCATCACTGCTGAGCCTTGCCTCTGCACAGAAGGAAGGCGCTGCCTGGGGGGCAGCTCTTGCAGGCAGCTCCCGCAGCAGCCTTGGCTGGAGACAGGGGGCCGCCAGGCACAGGCACCTCTGGGCAGCCAAGTTGCCTTTGGCCAGCAAGGCTGCAGCCACCTGCTGAACACACCATGACCATGTCGCTCTCGGCCAGCATGGCCTCGAAGGCAGCTGCTCCTGCTGCGCTGGGCTCAGCAGCTTTGGCCCCAGGCCCATGGCCAGGTTGCCGCTGGTCACACGGCTGGTGGCCACGTGCTGGCCCATGTGTGGCAGCAGTGCCAGCAGCTGCTCGAGGAGGAGCAGGTTGGCAGGAGGCAACTTCTTGGCCACCCTGAGGGAACAGGAAGGCAACGTTCATCAGCAGGCCTGTGCTGCCCACAGCCGCCCCCAGAGCTGGCCCCAGGCAGGGGCAGCCAGAGGCTCTTGCGCAACTTTGCAGGCGCTCTCAGCCAGCGGCCGGGACTCCTGAGCTCCTGCAGGAAGGAACTGCAGCGCTGCTGCCCAGCTCCTGATTTGCCCCGAGCCCACGCACAGGAAGGCTCCCTGTGCATTGTCCCAAAATGGGACTGCCCAGTGGCAAGAGCGAGCTGCCCAAAGCCACAGCCTTTGAAGGGGACCGGCCCCTTTCAGGCCAGTGCCAGGCTTGTAGCAGTGCCTGCTGCAGAGGTAGAAGCTGCTGCCCACACTTGGAGCTGAGAGATTTTGTCCTCCCTGCTGGCCATCTGCATGGCTGCCATCCAGGCCTCCTACAGGTCCATGACCAGGAGCTTGCCGGGGACACTTCTCAGGAAGTGCTGCAAGGCCGAGGGCTGCCGCTGAGCCTTGGAGCCTGGCGGCCCAGGCAGGAGCCTTTGCATCTGCAGCTCAGGAGGGCTCACCTTGAGGACAATGGCCAGCAGCAGTGCCAGCTGCCTTGCCATGTCCACAGGCAGGCCGTGTTCCAGGGCTTGCCACAGCTCCTGAACCACCCTGGTGCTCTCCGCTTTGTGGAAGATGCCTTCAGTTGTGGGCCCTTGCTGGTGCAGGACAGCCAGCAGCTCCTGCAGGAGAGTCAGGAGGGCAGGGACGTGTGTGAGGAGCTGCCCTGGTGCAAGAGGAGGGGCCGGGGCCAGAGATGTGCCCCAGCCTGGGCTCCCTGCCTGCTGCCTGCTGCCAAAGGGGTGGGAGCAGAAAGCTGAGGCACGGCTGAAGAGCCCAGTGGCCCATGGTTGGGGCACATGGCCCAGTGGGGACAGGGGCTGTGCAGCAGCCAGACGCAGGCATGGGCAGCCCCTGTGCATGCTGCCTTACCTGCACGGGCCGGGGCAGCTGCCATCCTGCGTGCACATGGCTGCCAGGGGCTGCCCGAAGAGCGCCCTGCTGCAGCCGGAGCCCTCCTGCCCCGGCGCCCGGGCAGCCCCAGCTGTGCCCCGCCACAGAGCAAAGGCCCAGGGCAGCCACCTCCTCCTTCTTCTGCTGCTGCTGCCACTGCCACTGCTCCCTCCTGCTGCAAAGGAAAAGAGAACCAAAGCCGCTCACTGGAGACCACCAGGCCAGCGCTGTCACAGCCTGCCCTGCCCCAGCCTGCCCTGCCTGCCTTAGGCGCCGTGTGGAGCCATGTGGCACCCCAGGCAGGGAGCCGGCAGCTGCAAGTGTGGCTGTGGCTCAGAGGCTCCTGAGAGCTGCCGTGCTGCTGGGACAAGCCGCCCCAGCCCTGGGCCTGCCCTTCACCAAGCTGTGGCCAGCAGCCCACGCTCTCCCTCAGGGTGCCACACCTGCACAGCCACACTCAGGGGACAAGTGAGCACAGCCCAGCCAGAGCAGGAGCTTGCCTTTCCTTCCCAAACTCACCTGGGCAGCAGCCAAGTTGTCCTTCCTCGTCGGACGCAGCCATGGCAGGCCCTTGCCTTGAATCAGCCTGCAAGGAGTCAGGTGTGCTCGCTGAGCAGCCCCGCAGCACAAAGGGCCAGCGGCCAGCTGCCACCCAGCCCCAGCAGCCCAAGCATGGCACACAGCTGGCAGCCTCTGGCCTGCCGGCCTCTCTGGCCCGTGCAGCAGCAGTCCTGCCCCTGGCAGCAGCAAGGACGTCCCGGCGCTGCCGCTGGCTCCCCAATGCCTCTGCTTGCCCGCTGGAACCGGGGATCCTCACTTGCCCACGCACAAGGTCACTGCACTAGCCAAGCCTCTCTGGCAGCCTAGCACAGCCAGAGGCCACAGTGGGCGGAAAGGCAGCCCATTGTCACCTTTGGTAGCTCTTCAATCAGCCACTCCAGCTACCTGGCGTTCAATGGGCTCCCCTGTGCACGGCAAGCAGTGCAGGAAGGTGAGCAGCCAGGCCTCTGCGGCTCGGCACGCAGAGCAGTGCTCAGGCACAGAGCAGCAGCACAGAGACACTCACTGCACGGTGCCCCTTCACCTCCACAGCCACAGCTCTGATGCTGGGCAGGTGGCTCACTTGAGCTCCCTGGCTCCTGTGCAGTGGCAAAAGGGACGCACAGAGAGTGGGCTGAGCCCCAGCCGCCAGTCGTGCCTTGTCAGGCAGCTGTGCCAACAGCTGCCTGCAGCTGCAGGAGCAGCTTTCCCCAGCCTTGGCTGCCTGCTCTGCTCCCTGATGGATTTCTACCCTGTGCAGGTGCACCTGAGGTGGTTCCAGGGCCAGCAGGAGCTCTCGGGGCACATGGTGGCCACTCATGTGGTCTCCACTGAGGACTGGACCTACCAGCTCCTGGTGCTGCTGGAAACTCCTCCTGCCCCAGCACGGGGTCACCTTCAGCTGCCAGGTGGAGCACATCAGCCTGGAGCGCCCCCTGAGCCAGCACTGGGGTATGGCCCGGCCCCCACAGCACTGAGAGAAGTGGGGGAGGGACTGGGGGTGCTGGGAGTGGGACTGGGCTGTGCTGGGAGTAACTGGGAGGGAGTTTCTGTGAGCCTGGAGGTAACTGGCTGGGTGGTTTGGGGAGCCTGAGAGGACTGAGAAGGGGTTTGAAGGACGATGGGGAAACTGGGATATGGTTATGAGAGTCCTGGTGGACACTGGGAGGGAGTTTGAGGGTGCTGGGTGTAACTGGAAGGGAGATTGGAGTGAGCCTGGGGGGCTGGAAGAAGATTGGGGATGGAAAACAGAGGGAGGGAATGAAGTCTGGTGTGCTTGGATCAGTTGGGATGGTGTTGGTGCATCCTGGTGGGGCTGGGAAGGGACTGGGAGAGGGTTTGGGGGTCCTCGGTCAGTGGGTGTCAACTGGGAAGGGGTTGTGGGATCCTGAGAGGGACAGGAGTGGCTTTGGAAGATGCTGGGGGGGACTCTATAGGGACTGGAACGAGGTTTCACGGGGGCCTGGGTAAGCTGGGGGTGACTGGGAGGGTACTTGGAGGGACTTGGGGTGTCTGTGAGAGGTTTTTGGGGGCTTCTGACCCCTGTGAATCCCCCAGAGATGCCGCTGGACACTGCCTGCAGGAAGATGCTGTCGGGGATCGGGGACTTAGTGTTGGGCTTTGTCTTCCTGGAGCTGGGGCTCAGCTTCTACCTGCACAAGAAGGTGAGGGGGGGTCCCGGGGGTCGTCTCCCCCCTCCCCCAGAGCGTGTGTGCTCCCCCTGGGGCCCCCAGCCTGGTGTCACCCCCTTTTCTCTGCCCAAAGAGCTCCTGAGTTGCCGTTGGCTGCAGCCCCTCCCCGTGGCCTCGGGGCCCTGCCAAGACCTCCTCTCTGTCCCTGAGCTGATTTTGGGGGGCTCATGTATCCCCCCAGCCCCACTGCCCCCACCCGGCTGCTCCCAGCGTTCCAAATGAAGCTTCCCAGTAACATCCAGTCCCATTCACTGGGGGACAGCGGGGAGAGATTTGGGGATGACTGTGATTGGGGATGACTGTGATTGGGGATGACCAGCCCCAGGATGGACTGGGAATGGGGACCCCCATGTGCCCCCCACGTTTCACCCCACTCTGGGGGTGCTTGGGGGCACATGAACCCTAACATGGCACAGAGGAAAAAAACAAACCCAAAAAAATCGCCAAGGAAAAAAAAAGCTAAAACCTCCAGGACCACTGTGTCACTTCATTGATGGCAACAGCTGTGTCAAATTCCTGAACAGGAACACCTGTAACTGGGAGCAACTTGAGCAAAGGAGATGCCCCAAAATTTTGAGGTGGGATTGAGTTGTTTGGTGGTGCAATTGACCCATTTCCTGCGGGATGGAGTTGTTTTGAGGTGCCAGAGATCCCTCCCAGCTTCTGGGGTGCAGAGCTGTGAGGGACTGAAATGTCAGGGGTCAATGGCTCAAAGCAGTGGCCATTGGCAAAAGCAGTGGGGGCTTTGCTGGCCATGGGCACAGGAAGCGCCCAGGGCCACAGGAGGTGAACACCCAGCCCCGCAGGGGACGAGCCGCGCTGGGAGCCAGGGAAGGGCAGAGGCCCAGCACAAGCAGATGCTGCCAGCTGGGACAGGCCTTTGCACCAGGGCAATGCCCTCCCTTACACAACTGCCTCACCTCTGGAAACTCCCCTGCAGAAGGCCCGGGACATTCACACCCATGCCTGCAGCTTCCCATCCCTTCCCATGGGCCATACCTGGCTCAGCTGTGCTGCCAGCACAGGCAGGGCCACATCTCACAAGGGGCCATGAACCATCAGAGCCCCCCAGAGTGCCCCGGGATCCACAGTGGGACATCAGACAGTGTAAAACTCCCCTCGGGGAGGTACCTGGGTGTTCACCCAAACCTCAGCCTGTATTAACCCTCAGAACTTGGAGCTTCCAAGGCTTCCTCAACCCCAGGGATCCAGCCTGGGACCATCACTAAAACTAAGTACAGGGACACTGTAACCATCAAAACCAAAAGTTTTGTTGCTTGATCCAGAGCTGGTGACTTTGTATCTTTCTCATCTTCTACTTTCTTTCTTTTCACTTCTACATTTTCCTAAGTCTTACTTTTATGCTTTAAAGTGACTGGACATGGGAACCAAAAGGGCTCAAAACCCCCTTTAAAAAGCAACCGAACTGTTCTAAAAAAAACCTTACAGAATTATATTGATAAACAGAGACCAATCACTTCCGATTCACTCTAATTTGCCCCAGAGGTTCCAGGGGCACCCTGTGTTCCCCTTGCCTTTGGGGCAGAGCAAAAGAGGAGTTGGACACAGGAGAAGCTTCTGGAAGCTGATGACAAAAGCTACCCCTGGAACCCCCTGATACCAAAACCTGGCCAGGCAAACCAAATACACTGGATCCAAACATGGATCACCCAGAACGGGGATCACCAGGACTCTGCCCAAGACAGTTCATGGAGGATCATGCAACATGGATCCTCCCATGGGGGATGGAGCTGGAGCAGCGCACAAAGCTCTTCCCTCACTCGGGGCACTCACAGGGTTTCCCTTACTGGTGCCTCTGTTGGTGTTGGGTCAAGGTTGAGCTCTGGGAGAATCTCTTCCCACACTGGGGACACTCGTAGGGCCTCTCCCCAGTGTGGATGCGCCAGTGCCTGGCAAGACGGGAGTCGTGTTTGAAGCCCTTCCCACAGTTGGGGCAGCGGAAGAGCCTCTCCTCTCTGTGAATCCGCTGATGCACGAGGAGAGTGGAGCTCCTCTGAAACCTCTTCCCACACTCAGGACACTCGTAGGGCCTCTCCCCAGTGTGGATGAGCTCATGTTTTCTCAGGTTAGAGCTCCACTTGAAGCTCTTCCCACATTCCCCACACTCATGGGGCCGTTCCCCAGTGTGGATCTTCTGGTGCTGGATCAGGCTGGAGCTCTTGCTGAAGCTCTTCCCACATTCCAAGCACTCATAGGGCTTTTCCCCAGTGTGGATCCTCATGTGCTGGATCAGGTGGGAGCTCATTCTGAAGCTCTGCCCACATTCCCTACACTCATGGGGCCGTTCTCCAGTGTGGATCCTCTGGTGCTGGATCAAGTGGTAATTCAGGTGGAAGCGCTTCCCACATTCCCCACACTCATGGGGCTGTTCCCCAGTGTGGGTCCTCTGGTGCCGGAGCAGGCTGGAGCTGCAGCTGAAGCTCTTCTAAGCACTCGTAGGGCTTTTCCCCAGTGTGGATCCTCATGTGCTTGATGAGGCCAGAGCTGTCCCTGATGCTTTTCCCACATATCCCACACTCATAAGGCCGTTCTCCAGTATGGAACATCTGGTGCTGGCTTAGGTGGGAGCTGCAGCTTAAGCTCTTCCCACATTCCAGACACTTGTGGGTTTTTTCCCTGACCTGAGGTTTCTCCAGCAGCTCTGAGCTCTGCGTGGATCTCTGGCCACCTTCCCGGCACAGGGAGGGTTTTTCCTCCTTGCAGCTCCCTGCGCTGGGTTTGCAGCCCCTCCTTGTGCTGCATCTCTGGGGTTTTTCCTCCTCTTCCATTTGGACACAGCTTGGGAATGACAAATTCTGGTTTAGGGGAAAAACAACGGGTGAGCACCTTGTCTTGAGAGTTCCAGATACCCAGGTCTGGTTTTGGAAGTCTCTGGGAGTTTTGTGTCGATAAAAACACCAAACCACAATCATTCAGCCCAAGAAAACCTTCCCAGGGGTTCCCCCTCTCTGATCTCTCCACTTTTGGGTGATGGGGGGGTCTCCCTTCCGTGAGCTGATCAGGATCCTGTGGCTCCTGGGGTTCCTCCTCTCCGAGGTCCTGCTTAGGGGTGATACAGGGGGTTTTGGGGGTCCTAATGGTCCTTTCTTCCCTCACTCTTTGATCTGGACTTCCAGGGACCCAAGGGGTCCCTCTTTATCCAGGCTCCCTCCCACTCCAAGCTGACAGGGATCTCCCAGCTCCAAGATCGCCCCTCTCCCCTCATCCCATCCCAGGGCTCCCAGCATCCCCATCCACTGCTCTCCCGGGGTGGCCTCAAGATGTCCCCCTCCTACCCCAGTACCAGAAGATCACAACATGGAGACCAAAAAATATCCCCCAAAGGAGCATTAGCGGCTCAGCTTTGGGGTCCTGCAGCATCCAAACATCCTCCACCCCTAAACGAAACCCTCCCAGGGACCCTTAACGACATATAAGGCCCAAACCCGGAAACTGTGAGCTCAAACAAGCCCCAGGAAAAAACGCTGCTCGGGGACCGCCCAAAAGATTTGGGGTGAGCTCCCCCTCCCCACTCACCTGCGGTATATGGGGGGGAGCGGGGGGGGGAGGGGGGAGATGCTTCCCGGATCCACGGCGGACAAATCGGGCAGCGACCCTCGTGCATCTTGTGCTGCTCCTCCTCCTTCTTCCTGCTCCTCCCCTTCCTCTCTCCCTCCTCCTCCTCCCGCTTCTCATCCCCCGGCTCCTCCTCCATCGCTCCTTCTCCTTCCTAAATCCGCCTCTGTCTACTCTCGGGAATTTCCCCTACTCTTCCTCCTTCTCCTCCTCCTCCATCCCTTCTGCTCCCCCCGGGCCCAGCGCCCAACCTTTTTTCCCTTTTCCCAAGGCCGTCGCATCCCGCGGGAGGAGCCGAGATGGAGCTGGGGCAGGTCGGGCTGGGGCAGCGCTGGGCTCTTGGCCCGGCCTGGGCGCCCCCCACGCGCCCCCTCCCCAAATTCCCCTGGAAAAACAGGGGGGTCCAAGTGCCTTTTGGGGTTTGCTGGTGACATTCTGGGGTTCAGGTGCCTCCCAAAGCCCCCCCCAGAGCGGGGTGACACAGGTGGGACACATGGGGGTCCCCATTCCTGATCCATCCTGGGGCCGGTTCTGTCCCCCCGCCAATCACGGCCCTGGATAGGGGGACTGGGAAGAAACCCATGACTGCATTCAAGTGACAGAGCTGCAGACCTGGCATAGGAGAGATTGAGGAGACATTGCCTGGCCTGAGGGAGAAAATGTGTTTATGGAAGGCTCTTCAAGGGCAGCAGAAGGGAAAAGAGTCCCAAGACACGCTGTTGTTAAGGAAAGGGAATGACACCGCCCCCATGCTCAGCTCAAACCCCACAGCTGGGTGTGCTTGCAAGAGCCTGGCACTGAAATGCCCTCAGCACCAAGGCTTCAATATCTTCTGCTAACAGCGTGGCAGCTCACAGGCTGGCACAAGCATTTCCCACTGCTGCAGCCACCACTGGTTCAGTTCTAAACGTATTTTTAGAACCAAGAATTCCAAGGTAAGGGATTGTGGAAGCAATAGACTGAGAGAGGGGAACTCATTTTAGAGGAAAGATCCTGCAGGGGGTTATGGCTGCTTTAGGAATACAATGGGACCTCCAAAACCCCTGGAAACCCCAGAGCTCAGCTCACGTAGAAAGATCAAATGGGGAAAGAAAGAAACAACTTTGGAAGCTGCAGATAGAAACCAAGTTGCCATGGGTATGGCTTCTGCCATTGGCTTTGGCAAGAATGAGAACCAAACCCAGGGCAGAGATTCAGTTATCTCCCTTGCAATTGATGTTTGCAATTCCTTACCCTGGGAATTCTCCACCTAGTGTGGGGCTGGAGATAAGGGATGTCTGTTTCAAGCAGTGTGTGGCCAGAATCCTGTCTCTTGTGAAATCTCTTGCACAGGAAGCTCGGCTGGCACAGAGCCTGCCTTGGCACTTTGCTGCTCACAACATGCAAGCAGGACTTTGGGTGGTGCTCCAGGAGTGCAAAGAAGCAGCACTGGTGGCCAAGTGGCGTGGCCCATTGCAAGTGTCCCTGAGCACAGAAACAGGCGCCAGCAGAGCTGAACACGGGGGGACCCCTCAGCCTGGCCTCAAGGTGTCTGAAGCTGCGCAGATTTGGACTTGCCGGCTGCAGCAGGAGGATGGGAGGCCGCCACTGAGCAGGCAGCAGCAGCCAGGGCACCACAGCGGGGGAAGCCCCTGGGCCTGCCCACACATCCTCTGCTGAAATTGTCTGCCTGGGCACCCTCCTTTGCCATCTCCAGCCACTGGGGGCCAATCCTTGCTGGCACTCTTGGAGCTTCAGTGCTTTCTGTGCCTGCACTCGCCACAGGGGCTGTGGAAAACAACGTGAGAATTCGACTCTGGCTCTCTATTACACTCCCACACTGGCCTGGGTGGGATTAGATTGTTGTAAAATACACCATGTTTAAAATTTATAAAATTGATTTCTCCAGTCAGGCTTGGTTTGCCTTTGCCTTGGGGAAAGAAATTGAAAAGTTTTATTTTTAAGGGATGTTACAGCACTCAAGGGAGGTGAGCTGAACATCTCAACAGACTGGGAATGGCCCAAAAGATTCCCAAAAAGATAACGACCATCAACAGAACATCAACGTCCATCAGCAAACATGAACCAACAACTACCCCAGACAATGCCCCGGCATAGCTGGAGACACCTGGTCTGGAAAAGGCTGAGAAGGAAATCCTGGAGTGTGCACCTAATTAACATCAGAGGCAAAGAAATCCGGGTCCAACAGGAAACGTTCACCTTTAGGCTACATTTTGAAAAACTAGAAGAAGTTTAAGTGACCCTTTTACTCTATACAGTTAATAGAATATTGTTTAAAAAAACCAAAAATTCTGGGAGAGGTGTGGGCGGGTGGTGAGGAACGGGTGAATCACCCGAGGGCTCCGAGGAAGAGAAGCTTTGGTTCCAGGCACTCAGTGAAAGAGCTTTAGAAATGCAAATTAACACTGCTGGGGAAAAGTGTGCACAATGCACCACGGGCTTCCTGCCTGCAGGAGGAATTGTGCTCATTCCCTCTGTCCCTCACCCCAAGCTCTGCCTGCTCCCACACACGGAATTTGCACAGCTGAAGGCAGAGCCCACTGTGAGCATTTCTGACTTTGCCACAGAAATTGGTTAAGCTGCAAAGGAAAACAGCAAACGGAGAATGTTGGGAAAACTTCACTAAAAACAAGTGAGGGGGAATCATCCCTGTCCCAACTGCAACTTGTGCTGTCACTATGTTACACAAGGTGTGTCAGACCTCTGGGGTGGTTTTGCTGCCACACATTCAGGGAAATCAGTTGGGAATCCCAGTATTTGATGATTTCATCAGAGAAAAGAAGTCAATGGATGCAGCCCTGGCTGGAGGGAGCGTCCAAAAACGGGGAGAAGATAAATGGCCCCAGAACAAATCCTACATGGACCAGACCCTGGCAACCAAAACCAATTCATATCAGGAGCCAGAGAACTCATTTAGAATTGGAATTGCATCATTCGATCACAAGCTGTCCTTGAAATAATAACCAACCAGACAGCTCCAGCTCCTGGCCTTCTTGCCCAACAGTCCACTCAGATGAGGAATGTGACATTTCCCCAATGAGATGGGATCAGATTATCCATCAGCAGAAGGAGTTTGGAGAAGTTTGTGGAAAATTAAATGACTCAAACTGCTGTTTGCAAATAGATGACAACGGAAAAGTGATGAAACAGATACCAAGGGAATAAGAAAGTAGCTCATGTACCGGTCCAGACGGGGAAAGGATGGGAATGGGACATGTTTTTGTAGTTCCCTGGGAAAGCATGGGTTAAACGAATGCTGTTTGTCCTCTTCTGTGCCACAGCAACTCTCATCTTTTTACCATGGGACATGGGGGGACATGGACATGGAGAGTGACATAGGGACACAGGGACATGGACGGGGACATGGCCATTTGTGGGGACATGGGGGGACACGGGCATGGATGGAGACGTGGGGGACAATGACAGGGATGGAAACTTGGTGTGGAGACAGCCATGGGTGAGGACGTGGTGGGACACGGCCAGTGACATGTGTGGAGATGGCCATGGCTGGTGCCATGGGGGGAACTTGCAGGGGCTGTGGGGGATGCTGGGTTTGAGGGAGTTGAGGGCTCCTGGGAGTGACTTGGGGGTTGCTGAGGGCTTTGGGGACCCCAGGCTGAGCAGGTCCGGCTGCGCTGGGAGACCCTGGCGGAGCTTCTGGGGCAGCTGCTCAAGGACCCCCTGACCTGGACCCCCAGGCAGGCATTGGGTCCTGGAAGGGAATGAAAGACCTTGTCCCCAGGAAGGAAATCCCAGCGTCCCCAGCGAATCAGGGGCAGCTGAGAGGACACAGCAGGGAGGGGAAAGCCAAACAGAGCTGTCCCCCTTCAAACTACACCCCAAAAATCCCATACTCAGGGATTCCTTCCAGAAAAAAAAGCTGCCAGGAGCTGCCTGATTTGAGAGAAAGGGTGGATGGGACCCCAGATTTAGAAGGACCAGCCTGGAATCCCCCAAACCAAACAGTGAGGATGGCTGGGGATTGGAGGGACGATTGGGAAGGAACAGAAGAGTGGGGAAAAAGAGGGGGCTGGGGCCCCAAAATTGAGTTGGGGGGGGGGGGGGGTCTGTGGATTGGGAGAACAATGAGAAAGGAGAGGAGAGCGGAGGGAAAGGTGGGGTTGGGATGGAAGCAGGGTGCTTCCCTCTCCCCCAGCACTCCATCCCTGCAGCGATTCCCTGCACCTTGGAGGGTGGAGGGGCAGATCTGCACTGGGGGTGTCCCCGAGCCCCCTGCCCATCCCAGCGTGTCCATCTCGCTGGTGCCCTCGAGCTCCCAGCCCGGCCCCGGCCGCCTGCTCTGCTCCCTGATGGATTTCTACCCTGCCGACATCCAGCTATGCTGGTTCCAGGGCCAGCAGGAGCTCTCGGGCCACGTGGTGGCCACCGACATTGTCCCCAACGGGGACTGGACCTACCAGCTCCTGGGACTGCTGGAAACCTCCCCCCGCCCCCCTGGAGCGGGGTCACCTGCAGCTGCCAGGTGGAGCACGTCAGCCTGGAGCACCCCCTGAGCCGGCACTGGGGTACGGCCCGGCCCCCACAGCGCCGGGAGGGCTTGGGAGGACAGGGAGGGGATTTGGGGGTCCTGGGGTTAATGGGAGACCCTCATTAGGAACCCCCTTCCCGCTGTCCCACTTCCCCTTATCCCCTCTCTCCCTCCCCTTCCCCATCACCCCCCAAACCCCAGCTCCCCCCAGCTCGGTTTAGGGGTGACGCTCCCTTTTCCCACCGGGTCACGTCCCCTCCCCGCTCACCCGAAAACTCCACGCCTGCAGCGGATGGGGGAGGAGTATAAGGAGGAGGAGGAAAAGGGCGGAAGAGGAGGGGTAGAGGAGCAGCAGGAGCAGCAGGAGCAGCACGAGCAGCCTGAGAGGAGGCACCGGGTGCATCCATCGCTCTCTGGACCTGCAGCCCCTTCGCTCCGGGAACATCGCCCTGCCCCGCATTCCGCAGGTGACCGGGAATGGGGAGCTCGCCCCGAATATCTTGGGCGGTCCTGGCAGGATTTCTTAGGAGGGATATTTGGAGCTCACCCGAAATATCCTTGGGGCTCCGTTTTTTTTTTGGGGACAGAGCGGGGGGAGCGATGTTTGGATCTTGCAGGACTCCAAAGCTGACCCGAAATCCCCTTTGGGTGGACACTGCGGGGTCCCCGGGGGGTGTTATTTTGGGAATGTCCCGGTGTCGTTTTCCAGCAGAGCCCCGGCGGTGGCAGGGGAGTGCGGCGTCCCCGGAGCCACGTGGCGATCGCCCGGTACCGCCGGGGGGAGGGGAGGGGAGCAGCCTTGAGAGGGAGGAGAGAGAAAAGAGGGGAGCCCAGGGAGCCCCGGAGCCTGAAATGGGGGCGTGGAGATGGGGGACCCCGAGAGACGGGAGTGAGGGGAGCCTGGAGAAGGGATGAGCCTGGAGAGGGGAATAGAACACACAAGGAAAGCATCGAGGGTCTGGATAAGAGCACAGAGAGTTCAGTCACTGCTCACATGCGCAACGCACCTGACCTGGGGAAATTAATTGAATTTATTATCAAACAAAGCAGAGCAAGAGAATGACGAGTTAAATAAATCCTACAAAACCCCTTACCCCCACCGCTCCCTCCTTCCCGGACTTCCCCTTTATCCCCCATTTCCTCCCTGCTCCTCAGCCAGAGGCACAGGGGATGGGGTCACACTCAGCTCAAGGCACTGCCTCCCCCTCAGGGAGAGCAATCCTTGTCCTGCTCCAGCCCGGGGTGCCTCCCACGGGACACAGTCCCTCAGGAACAGGCTGCTCCAGGTCAGGCCGAGCTGGCGGCGGTTCAGGGCAGCAGCGGCTCCTTGGCCTCGTGCCCGGGCCGGGCCCTGCCCAAGGCTGGAAGCACCAAGGGCCTGAGAGAGCCGCGGGCCTTGTGCGGGGGATGGGGCCGTGCTGGGCCAGCGCGGGCCCGGCTGCCATTGTGTGATTGTGCCGATGTCACTCGTGCTTGTGGCGCTTGCATTGGGCAGAGCGGGGCCAAGGCCGGCCCCGGTGGCGGCCCCGGCGCAGCAGAGGCGCCATGGGCGGAGCGTCTGTGCGGGCCCGGCAGCGGCGGCAGCGGCCGGGGCCCGGGGAGGCGGCATCGGCGGAGCTCGGAGGCGGCGGCAGCGCAGGTGGGAGCCGCGCTCGCTTCTGCCGGGGCTCGGGGCTCGCTGCGTGCCGAGGGGGCGGCAGGGGGCTCTGGCGGCTTCCTTGTGCCGTGTCCGGCCCGTGTTGCCGCTGGGCTGAGGCCGCTGCGGGAGCGGCTGCCCGCGCTCTCCTTGCCGCTGCTGCCTGGGCAGGAGCCGCTGCCGGAGCAGCGCTGCCTCGTCCCGCTTGCTGTCGGTGGCACAGAGGTGGCTGCCGTGTCCCCGGGAGTGTGCGGGAAGATTGGCGTGGCCAGAGCTTTGTGTCCGCAAAGGAGAGCGAGGAGTCCTGTAAAAGGAACTTGATTCGTAAACCAAGGGAGAGGCCACGGGGCATTTCCCATGGGGTCTCTAAAACGCATGGGGTCTCCTTTGTTATCGTAATTTTCCTGGCCGCGTCTCCCTCTCCCTTTGCCCACAGGCTGAGGTACTTGGAAGGTCGAGACTTCGCCAACCGCCTTCTGCATGTCCCCCTTAATGTGCACTCCCTTTTTGTATAAAATCCGATATTCATGGCTCTGTTAAGTGTTTGTTCTCTTTCTCGATGTTCAGAAATTTAACAGGACTTTGACAGTCTCTGTCAATTTGTGATATTTTCTGAAATGGATGGTTTTTCCTGTCACTACAAGTCCCTGGCCATATCTCCAAAAAGATTCACTTGATCTGTTTGTAAAGACACTTTCATCTTACTCGTTTCAGTCGGTCTTCTTCCGATTTTCTCAGTAATTTTCTTGACAAAATTTTATTTAACATTGACTCGATCTCTTTTTCCCATGTCTTCTTTGGTTTTGGGATGATTCTCAGTGACCTCATTCTCTGTCCTTTTGTAGCCGTTTCTGGCTCAGGAGGCCTGGCTGCCACCTGCATGCCCTTGCTCAGCTGCTGAATGAGCTGCACTCAGCGAGGTGTGTGCATGGTAAAAAGATGAGAGTTGCTGTGGCACAGAAGAGGAGAAACAGCATTCGTTTAGCCCATGGTCTGCCAGGGAGCCATGAAAACGTGTCCCATTCCCATCCTTTCCCCGTTTCGACCAGTAGGTGAGCTACTTTCTTATTTCCTTTGGCATCTCTTTCACCACTTTTGAGTTGTCATCTATTTTCCTACATAGGTTTGAGTAATTTTATTTTCCCCAAACTCCTCCACATTCTGCTTTTTCTATATCCCTGTCTTTAATAACAGTGTGTCTTGTGACACTGTTCCCTTCTGCTGGCCTTGAAGAGCCTTCCATAAACACATTTTCTCCCTCAGGCCAGGCAATGTCTCCTCAATCTCTCCTAGCCCGGGTCTGCAGCTCTGTCACTTAAATGCAGTCATGGGTTTCTTCCCAACCCCCCTGTCCAGGGCCATTCACACAGGAGGCTGGGTTCAACCCTTCCCCTGTCCTCAATTCTAAATCCTCCTGTTCCATTGAACAAGTTTCATAATATAATAACCCAGCACTGCTCATCTATTTACAGGCTCTTTTGGTTCTCAAAGCTTGAACTTGATGCCAGACTTGAACAACAGGAGATCCTTGTGCCTTCAGTTTTGGGCCTCAGTTGCCATTGAAGCTGTGGCTGCACAATTGTGCAGACAATGAGGCCACTCTCTGGCCACTGGGTTAAACATTTTAGCACAAGAATTCCTTTGGCATGGCCCTGTTTAACATCCACACACAATTCAAATTCTCTTTCCCTGTCTGGGAGAGGCAGGGCAGGAGGCTCAGTTAATCTGCTTTTTAACCCTTGGCAGTTCTGCTTTCCTCCTGGTGTCCATGCATGCAGTTTCTTGCCTGGCAGGACAGGAGTGTTGTAGGGAGAGATGGCAGGCTCCAAAAGCCCTGCCTTTAGCAGGGACTCAATCCCAGGCTGTGACCCCTTCCTTGCCTGCCTTGGAACAGGGTATTGCTTTTAGACACCACTTGTGCTGGTTGCTGCCAAGTGGTTTGGAGAGGCTCCATCTCTAATTTTCCCTATTTCCCTGGAGCTGCCCACACTTCTGGGTTCTCTGCAGCAGAGGCCTTGGCAAATATTTGACACACAAAGTTGCAGCAGCATCAGCCTCTGTATCACCTTTTACAATATTAATTTCTATTTCCATATTAGCAATCCAATCCTTACCTAGTAAATTGCAGTCACCATTAGGAGCAAACAGAAATTCATGTGTTTCAAATCTCTCCCACAACTACTAATAGTGGATAAATAAAACACACCTGCTCATTTTTCCCCTTTACACCCTGAATGATCCAAGAACTCCCTGACAATTTCCCCCCTTAGGGGGAAAGAGTTTGGAAGTGGATCCAGAGGCCCCTGTGTCTATGAGGAAAGGCCTCCTCTCGATGCAGACCCACCCTGAATGTTCTCAAGGGCTCCAGTGTGGTGGGTTCCTGGTGTAATGGGAGCTCTGACACCCCAAACAATCCATGTCCACCAAGGGGTGGACTTGCTGCTCCTGAGGGTGCTCCTGTCTCTGCTTCCAGTGTCCTTGTGGCGTGCAGATGGAACCCTGATTCCTTGCCAGGGGCTGTTTGGGTGGGCTCTCCCCTGTCGAGGAGGGCAATGCCTCTGCCAAGTGCGAGGAGGGCAATGCCTCTGCCAAGTGCTTGTGGCCGAGGCCGTCCCCTGGGTGCTGGGGCCCCCTTGGGCCATGCGGTTCATCCCTCAGGGGCTGTAGAAACTCTGCCAGGGCCTTTGCCTTCACCTTGGCCTTTTCCTCCTCCCTTCTTGCATTCAGCTGCTGTGCCTTTGTGACCAAGTCCTGCAGGGGCTTCTTCTGCCACTGCTGCAGCCCCCCCTCAGTGCCTGTGGGTGCTCATCCTGTGACAGCTGCTGAGCTTTCTGCAAAATCACTCGTTTCTCCAGTGACTGAAAAAGGATCCTTCAAAGAAAATCTCAATCCTCCCATGAGTAACGCCCTTTTCTCAGCTATTCCTTTCTCCTCCTTCTTGTTCTCCCCCTCCCCTCCACACCCTGTATCCTAGAACCGGTTCCTGTCCTGCCGCAGTGTCCAAAGGCGGCCCCCCCGGCGGGCAGGGCCGGCAGCTCCACGGGGCCGGGCAGGCGGCCGGGGCATCCCGCAGCCTCCTGGGGGCCGGGGGCCACTGCCGGCCGTGCCCGGGGGGTGCTGGGGTCAGGCAGTGCCCGGCGCTGTGCCCTGGCTGCCCCACAGCCCCGGCCCGGCCCCGCAGCTCCCCACAGGCCCCCAGCCCGTGCTCCCGGTCCCGCACCTCTGTGCCCGGTCCTGCCACTGCCCAGCACAGAGAAACCCCCTGAAATCCTGACCTCCTTCTTTCCCTGCCCTGGAAACTGGTTATGCAAAAGATCTGGATCAGCTGGCAATTTTTGAGTCTAAAAGGATGCTGAAAAACATCCCAGTCCTCAGTATTTATCTCTTCCTCCTCTTTTCTATCATTCTTTGTCTTCCCCCATGGATTCCTCCTGCTGCTCCTTGCCTTAACCATATTCCTGCACAGTCCCCTTCAAGAAATCCTTTCCCAGCACACCAACACCATCCATGCCCCTGTTGTCTGTTGAGACCCCTTCTCGAGTTCCCTTATTGCCCCCTGGGTGTCAGTGTCTTTAATTAGCTCTGGGAGAATGTGCAAACTACCTCAACATTCTTCCCTTTTGTATAGCAAACGATATCCGTGGCTCTGTTCAGTCTTTGTTCTTCTTCTGGAAGGTCAGGAATTTAGCAGGACCTTGGCTGAGCAGCAGTCTGTGTCAATTAATAACATTTTCTGACATGGATGGTTTATCCTGTTACTTCCTTCTGTACAAGTCCCTGTCCCTATCTCCAGGCAGACTCATACCATCTGCTTGTACAGACACATTCCTCTTCTTCTTTTCCTGGGGGTCCCCGGTTTGCGGGACATCCTCCCTGGAGCGGGGTGTCCGCCCCTGCTGCAGTCCCAGCCCTCAGGCCGGGCTCAGCCAATCCGAGGGTGCGGCACTGATGACTCCCCAGTTCCCAGGCAGACCCGCAGCTCCCAGCGCTCCTCACCTGGACCCCACCTGTGCCCCTGCCTTTGCCCCCAGTGCCCCCTGCGAGGGGAATTTGGGGAGGTGGGAGGGGCGGAGCCCCCAGGCCGGGTCCCCCCTCGCTGTGCTGGCAGGAGCGGCTGCAGTGGGGGCCGAGTGTGAGCAGAAGCGGCAGAGAGCCCAGCGCAGCCCCAGCCTGACTTGTGCCAGCTCCATCCCTGCTCCTCCTGTGGGGTGTGACAGCTCCAGGGGGAAAAGGGAGCCAGGGATGAGTGTTGGACCTGGGGGGACGAGGGGAAGGGATGGAGGAGCAGGGTTGAAGAACAAAATCACTAAACCATTCTTGGGGGAGGAGAAGGTGGGATTGTGCAAAAGAAGGAGGAATAGCGGGAGCAAGGAAAGTGTTAGGCAGAGTAGGGACACAGGAGGATGAGGAGGAGGAGGTGCAGGAAGAGGAGCCACCACTAGGTTCCAGGACTCCCTGTATCTGTGGCCTCCTCCCAACCTGAGAAGCGTTGGCCTCCCACATCCAGTAGGGGAGGGGGATCCATGATTTTCAGAGGGGTGGGTGGATCTTGGTGTTTCTGAGCTTTATTGGGGTAAATGTTGTTGGTTTGCTTTTGTTTGGAGGATGAATCTTTCTATTTTGGAGGGAGTTTTGGGTGAATCTTGATGTTTTGGGCCTCTTTCTTGATTGTTTGAGGGACTTTTGTGCTGAATGTTGGTGTTTTGGAGATTTTACAGACACAAGATTTCCGGTGACTTCCTGGGATGGAGTTGGGTAGAAAGGGCCCCCAATTCAAGTTGCTCAGACCTTTCTTTTTCCCCCTAAACCAGGATTTGTCATTCCCAAGCCTTGGCCAGATCGAGGAGGAGGAAAAGTCCTGGAGATCCCACACAAGGAGGGGCTGCAAACCCAGCCCAAGGAGCTGTAAGGAGGAAAGACCCTCCCTGAGCCGGGAAGGCAGCCAGAGATCCAGGCAGAGCTCAGAGCTGGGGGAGAAGCCTCATGGTGGGGAGAAGCCCCACAAGTGCCTGGAATGTGTGAAGAGCTGCAGGTGGAGATCCAAGCTGTGGGAACACCAGGGGATGCACACTGGGGAAAAGCCGTTTGAGTGTGGGGAATGTGGGAAGAGCTTCACCTGGAGCTGCAGCCTAAGCAGGCACCAGATGATCCACACTGGAGAACGGCCCTATGAGTGTGGGGAATGTGGGAAGAGCTTCAGACGCACCTCTGAGCTGATCAATCACCTGAGAATCCACACTGGGGAAAAGCCCTACGAGTGCTTGGAATGTGGGAAGAGCTTTAGCCGGAACTCCAACCTGATCCAGCACCAGAGGATCCACACTGGGGAACGGCCCCATGAGTGTGGGGAATGTGGGAAGACCTTCCAGTGGAGCTCTGACCTGAGAAAACATCAACTCATCCACACTGGGGAGAGGCCCTACGAGTGTCCTGAGTGTGGGAAGAGGTTTCAGAGGAGCTCCACTCTCCTCGTGCATCAGCGGATTCACAGAGAGGAGAGGCCCTTCCGCTGCCCCAACTGTGGGAAGGGCTTCAAGGAAAACTCCACCCTCGTCCGGCACCAGCGCATCCACAGCGGGGAGAGGCCCTACGAGTGTCCCCAATGTGGGAAGAGATTCTCCAGGAGCTCTACCTTTACCCGACACCAACGGAGGCACCACTAAGGGAAGCCCTGCTGATGCTGTTTGGTTTCTGCCTTGTTTATTTTATATGTTCTCTGTAGTCTTTGCACACATATATTTGTAGCTCTGTAGCCTATTGTATTAATAGCTGGTTTTTCCAGTGCTTTTCCATGGCCTTTCCCTAAGCAGAAAGACAAAACAAATTCCAGAGCTCCAAGCCCCGGGGTGGGGGGGGTACAACTCCTTGTCCTATCTTCCTAGGAACCAAGGCTGAGAACAACTCTGAGGTGCATTTTTGTAAACAAAGTAGAGCCAGTGCTGAGAGGGGGACTCCAGAAAAAGGGCTGGACCTGAGGGGCAATTGAATCACCACTTGTTCTCCTTGCTGGTGCTTTTAGTCAATTATGCTAATTTCCTAAAAGCTATAAATATGTACTCACCCCTGGAGGGGGTGGGATTTTATGGACACCTTTCCATAACTGCTCCTGAAGACCTTCAAAATAAAGATCCCCTTTTATATTACCTCCTTGCTGAAATGATCTCCAGTTTCTTTTTCACGCTGAGGGAAAAGGCAACACCGGTGCCAAATAAAGTGGTACAGGAGGGTGCCGGTGATGGAGAAGGGGATGGGGGGGGGGGGGGTCACAGGACCAAAAATGGGGGTTCAAGGGGGTTCCCGTGCCCGCGAGCGGGGGTTTAGGGGGTTCCCAGTGCCCGGAAATGGAAGTTCAGGGGGGGTCCCGGTGCTCGGGAATTGCGGTTCAGGGGGGTCTCACTCACCTTTCGTCGCCGCCCCCGGGGCTCCCAGGACCCCCCAGGAGCCCCAAAAGCTCCCCCAGCCATGGCGCTGCTCGGCTGCGGCCCCGCCCCCAGCCTTGGGCCTGCCCCAGCCCTGGCCCCGCCCCCACAACAGTCTCCTGCCTTCCGATTGGACTCGCCATTTCCTGCTCACCAATGGCTGCCCGAATTCTCAGTGACGTCATCGGTCACCAGGCAGATCCCGGTCTCTCAGGTTTAGACGCGGAAGCGAAAGTGCCCGAGGGAGCGCGGGAGGGGAGGGGACGGGGGAATTCCAGAGAATTGGTCTGGATCCCTCTGGATCCCCGCTGCGACCGCCCTGGAGCCCTCTGGGAACCACCTGGGGCCCTCCTTAAGAAAACGCCGGGAGTGGAATATTGGGGAGACACGGAAATTTGGGAGATGTGGGGGACGCAAAGGTGAAGGCAACGGGCGGGTCTGGGTCTGGGAAGGGCGGGATGCCCGGGAGGGGTGCAGGGGGTCCCAGTGCCGAATAAGGGGGTACAGGGGGCCACTGGTGCCCGGAAATGGGAGTTCAGGGGAGTCCCAGTGTGGATTGTGGGTTCAGAGGGTTCTGGCGCCACACTGGGGGTTACGGGGGTGCCAGTACCCTGAAATGGGGGTTCAGGGGTTTTCCGTGCCCAGGATTCGGGGTTCAGGGGTGTCCCAGTGGCCGGAAATGCAGGTTCGGGGGTGTCCTAGGGCCAGATAAAAGGGGTACAGGGGGTCCCAGTGCCCGGAAATGAACGTTCAGGGGGTCCCCGAACCCCGGAATTGCTGTTCAGGGCGGTGCCGGTGCCGGGAGCACTCAGCGCTCCCCGGGCGGATCCCGGTGGCGCAGCTTGGGAGACGCGAAAGTGACCGGGGCAGCGCGGGGAGGGGTAGGAAACGCTGGGAATTCCCCTGAATGCTCTGCGGAACCTCCCAGAACCCCCCCGCAGGACGCGCAGGGGGTGGAGAACTGGGGGGATGCAGAGATTGGGGGGTCTGGGAGTGTCCGAGGGTCAGGAAGCGGAACTGGGAGAGCCGGGAAGGGTCCAAGGTTGAAGGAAGGGACTGGGAGAAGCGGGATGGGGGATCCAGGGGGTCCCTGTGCCCAGGAGAGGGAGTCCAGGGGTCCCCGGTGTTGAGGGAAGTGGGGTCTGGGAGCTGGGAAAGGCAGGAATGGGGGTCCAGGGGGTCCCGGGGTCAAGGAAAAGAGGGAATCCTAGGGCTGGGAGAGTGGGGACTGCCAGGACAAGAACTGCAGGGGTGTCCCGGTGCCGGATAAGGGGGTTCGGGAGGTCCCGGTGCCCGGGAATGAGAGTTCAGGGGTGTCCCGGTGCTGGGTAAGGGGGTTCGAGGGGTCCCCCGGGAATGTGGCCGGGGCAGTGGCCGGGCTGATGCCGGTGCCGCAGCTTGGGAGACGCGAAAGTGACCGAGGGAACGCGGGAGGGAGGGACGGGGACTAAAGGGGAATCCCAGGGAATTCGTCTGGATCTCACTGGATCCGCGCTGCCGTGACCCCCCTGGGACACCGTGACAACAACGTGGGACTCCCTGGGACCCTCCCGGGCCCCCTAGAGACCCCTCTCAGGAAATCCTGGGAATGGAGAACTGGGGAGGCTCGGAAAAATGGGAGATCTGGGGGGGTCCAAACGCCAGGAAAAGGGCGGGTCTGGGGTCTGGGAACGGCGAGATGGCCGGGAATGAGGGTGCAGGGGGGTCCCAGAGCACTGACGGGGGTGCGGGGGAATCCCAGTCCCGGATAAGGGGGTGCAGGGGGGTCCCGGTGCTGGAGAAGGGAGTACAGGGGAGTCTCCGTGCCCAAAAATGGGGATTTACGGAGGTTCCCTTACTGGGGAATGCGGGCTCAGGGGAGTTTCCTTCCCGGGTTTTAGAGTTCAAAGGGGTCAAATTACCTGAAAATAGCTGCTCAAGGCTGTCTCTGTGCTTAGGAATGGGAGTTCAGGGGAGTCCCGGTGCCAGAGAAGGGGGATCGGGGGTTCCGAGTGTTGGAGAAGTGCATGGAGTGGGGGGTCACAGGGCCAAAAAATTGGGGTTCGGGCAACTCCCGTGCCCGGAAATGGAAGTTCAGGGGGGGTCCCCATGCCCGGGAATTGCGGTTCTGGGAGTCCCGGTTTCGGGGGGTCCCACTCACCTTTCGCCGCCCCCCCGGGTCCCCCAGGAGCCCCAAGAGCAGCCCCAGCCCCAGAGCCATCGCAGCCGTCACCGATCGCAGCTGTGCCGCAGCTTGGGAGACGCCAAAGTGCCCGAGGGAGTGCGGGGGAGGGAGGGGAAAAGGGGGAATTGCAGGGAATTCACCTGGATCCCCTCCTGGCACCCCTCTGGATCCCTTTGGGACCCCTCCGGGACCCTCCAGGGCCGGGCTGTGCTGAACTCCCGGGCCCTGCGCTCAAACTCTGCCTGGAACCCCCTGGGTTCAGCCCAAAGCCAGGGGTAGCACCAGGAGCAGCGGATCCAATTTTTCCTGCGGCTGCAGTTCCCCACCCCTGGCAGAGCAGGACTGGGTGCTGGGACTCCGATTCCCTGATTCCCAATCTCCTTCTCTCTCTTTCTTCTCTTCCCTCCCTTTCCTTTGGGTGATCATAAATCCCAGAGCAGCTGCAGAGCCCCGTGCTCAGTTTGGGTTTGCCAGGAAAGGGAGGCCTGGGGCTGAGGTGCCCCGGGATGGCCGGGAATGGGGGTCTGGGTGTCCCTGGGGTCAGGGAAACAGGGGATCCAGGGGATCCAGAGGGGGATACCTGGGAAAGGGAGTGCAGGGGGTGTTGGTGGGGGATAAGGGGGTGCAGGGGGGGGTCCCAGTGCCCAGGAATGGGGTGGGGGTGAGCAGGATCCAGGAAATGGCAGCGACTGCCATGAAGGGACCAGGATGGAATGAGACAGGCTGGGATGGACTGGGACAGACTGGGATACACCAGCAATGGGACAAGAACCCACTGGGAACAGAAATGGGGCAAGAGTGACTGTACTGGAATATACTGGGACCACAATGACGACTACTGGGAGCAATTGGGAGCCTGCTGAAGGCAACTGGGAGCAGCTGAGAGTGACTGGGAACATGATGGGGACAACTGAGATGTACTGAGAGAGAGTGGGAGTGGTTTGGATCATCCTGGGACTGACTGGAATCATACTGGGAGTGATCAGATCCGAATCAGGGGTGAAAAGGGCAAACTGGAACAATGCAGGGGATAACTGGGATCATACTGGGAGCAGCTGGGCCCATGCTGGGGTCATACTGGGATCATCCTGGGACTGACAGGGTCATACTGGGAGTGACTGGCAGAGTACTGGGAGAGTCTGGGGGTGACAGGGATCAGAGCAGACTCGTACTGGGAGTGTCTGGGGGTCACTGGGATCATACTGGGGGTCACTGGACTCCCACTGGGAGCAAGCGGGAGCACGAGCCTGGGGGCGGCACCGGGGCCGGGCTTGTCCCCGCTGTGCCCAATCAGCGCGCGAGAAGCAGGAGTGACGGCAGAACGGGCCAATGGGAGCGAGGGGCGGGCTCTGCACACGGCACGGCCCCGCCTCCCTTTCCCCGAGCTCCGGCATTTCCCGGGAAGCTCGGCTGAGGAGCGGCTGAGGGACCCCCTGGAGGACGCGCAGGGGCTGCGGAACTGGGGGGATGCAGAGACTGGGGGGGCAGGAAGCACAACTGGGAGAGCTGAGGAGAGTCCAGAGTTGAAGGGAGTGGGAGAGGCGGGATGAGGGGTCCAGGGGGTCCCTGTGGCCAGGAAAGGGGGTCCAGGGGTCCCCGGTGCTGAGGGAAGTGGGGTCTGGGAGGTGGGAAAGGCAGGAATGGGGGCCCAGGGGGTGCCGGGGTCACGGCAAAGGGGGGCTGGGGCTGGGAGAGGCGGGCGGATCCCGGGGGCGCGGCTTGGGAGACGGGAGAGAGAAAGAGAGCGAGGGAAGGCGGGGGGAGGGGATGGGGGAAAAGGGGAATTCCAGGGAGTTCATCTGGATCCCACTGGATTCCGCTGCAACAGCCCTGGGACCCTCCGGGATCCCCTTTCAGGAGGCGGCGCGAGTGGAAAACGGAGCGGACACGGAAAGCTGGGAGATCCGGGGGGTCCGAAGGTCAAAGAAAAGGGCGGGTCCGGGGTCTGGGAAAGGCGGAGTGTCCGGGAATGGGGTGCAGAGGTTCCCGGTCCCGGATAAGGGGGTGCAGGCGGGTCCCGGTGCCCCAAAATGAACGTTCACGGGGATCCCGTGCTCAGGAATGGGGTGCAGAGGTTCCCGGTCCCGGATAAGGGGGTGCAGGGGGGTCCCGGTGCCCCAAAATGAACGTTCACGGGCGTCCCGTGCTCAGGAATGGGGTTCAGAGGGGTTTCCGTGCCTGGGAATGGGGGTTCAGAGGATTCCCTTCCCGGTACTTGGAAATCAAGGGGGATCCCGGTGCCCGTAAATGGAGGTTCAGGGGGGTCCCAGGATCAGATAAGGCAGCGCGGACGGTCCCGGTGCTGGGGAAGGGGATGGAGGGGGGTCACAAGACCAAAAATGGGGATTCAGGAGGGTTCCCGTGCCCGCGAGCGGGGATTTAGGCGGTTCCCAGTGCCCGGCAATGGAAGTTCAGGAGGGTCCCGGTGCTCGGGAATTGCGATTCAGGGGGGTCCCGGTTTCGGGGGGTCCCACTCACCTTTCGTCGCCGCCCCGGGGGCTCCCAGGGCCCCCAGGAGCCCCAAGAGCAGCCCCAGCCCCAGCGCTGGAGCCATCGCAGCCGTCACCGATCGCAGCTGTGCCGCAGCTTGGGAGACGCCGAAGTGCCCGAGGGAGCGCGGGGGGCAGGGGAAAAGCGGCGCTTCGCTGCGACCCCGCCCACACAGCAGCCTTCCGAACGGCCATTGGCCTCGCTATTTCCTACCCACCAATGGCTGCTGATTTTTAAATGACGTCACCGGTCACCAGGCAGATCCCGGTCTCTCGGGTTCAGACGCGGAAGCGAAAGAGCCCGAGAGAGCGCGGGAGGGGGAGGGGACGGGGGAATTCCAGAGAATTCGTCTGGATCCCTCTGGATCCCCGCTGCGACCGCCCTGGAGCCCTCTGGGAACCACCTGGGACCCCCTGGGGCCCTCCGGGACCCCAGTTAAGAAAGCGCCGGGAGTGGGAAATTGGGAAGACACGGAAATTTGGGAGATGTGGGGGTGCAAAGGCGAAGGCAAAGGGCGGGTCTGGGTCTGGGAAGGGCGGGATGCCCGCGAGGGGTGCAGGGGGTCCCAGTGCCGAATAAGGGGGTGCAGGGGAGTCCCCATGCTCAGGAGTGGAGGTGCAGGGGGGTCCCAGAGTCAAGGAAGGGAGGGTGAGGGCACTGGGAGAGGAGGGCTGGGGGTGCAGGGGATCCCGGGGTCAAGGAAAAAGGGAATCAGAGGGCTGGGAGCGTTGGGAATGCTGGGAAAAGGATTGCAGGAGTGTCCCAGTGCCCAGGAAATGGGGTTCAGGGGGATTCCCTTGCCGAGTTTCGGGGTTCAAGGGGTCCCGGTGGCTGGAAATTGAAGTTCAGGGCAGTCCTGGTGTCCAGAAATGGGGGTTCAAGGGGATCCTGGTGCCCAGCACCGGGGGTTCAGGGGGGTTTCCGTGCCCGGAAATGGGGGTTGAGAGGGTTCCAGTGAAACAGGGGATTTAAGAGTTAAAAAGGGAACTTAGAGCAGATGAGACAATATCATTCATTATCCTGTTCTCCAAGGATGGAGGGGAGGCTGAAGAGATGAGGGGGCCCCTTCAAAAGATATCTGGCATCTATGAAAATGTTGCTGAGCTTGATAAAACGGGGCCTCCATGATAATGATGAAACGCATGTGCAAAGCTCGTGGGGTCAAAAATTCATGATGAGGTAGACCTCTCTTACTTCATCCTTTCAAGCCCCCAGACTCAAATCAAGACCACCACCTCAATAAAAGGGACGGATTGCGCAGCCGCAGCTGATTTACATATGAAGCGCAGAACAGGTCGGGGACAGGTAATAAATATGTATAGGCGTTATAGAATATGCATGCTTTTTGTAGATAAATAGGTGATTAGAAGCTGTAAAAGGTACGTAGGATTTGGAAGTATGCTCTCCCCCTGCGTCCGGCGCTGAATAAAATACGTACCTACTTTACAACTCTAACAGGTTGTGGAGTCTTTATATCGCGTTTCAATTGGCGACCCAGTGGAATGGCTCTGTCTGTCCACAGAGACGGGCTGAGGGACGGAGGACTCCACGGCGCGCCCCGGGATTTCCTGGAGGAGAACTCCAAGACCTCGGCTCGCTTACTGCGGGGACAGATAAGGACCACTGGCTTGTGGATAAAACGGTACGTATTAATCTTAGGGGATTTAGTAACACGTACGTGTGGTTGGAGGGCTGTTGGTGAATCACAGGAGACGCCCTGTGTGCAACATAGTCCCTTGGTAGGTCAAAGCTTGCAAGCTGTTGGTGGAAGGGAACGCACACCGGCGAGGCCCGCTCCGCTCCTCCAAGAGGAGGAGGGAGGAAAAAGGGGACCGGTGACGCGGATAGAGCAGCAGTGGGTTGAGTAGACTCTGTTCCCGTTGGAACTAAGGTGGTGTGCTTGAGTCCGGACTTTGTGAATGTGGTGAATGCGTGGGTGTGTTATGTTGTGTAATTGCTGTTTTATTGTCGTCTAACTGCAGTTTTATCATTGTTTCATTGTTGCTTTATTGTTACTGGGGTCTTGCAGTTGCTAACGAGTTCGGGAGAGGTAGTAGATTATTGAAACAAAATTACCATCTTGTGTTATGTTGTGTTATTGTCGTCTAACTGCAGTTTTATCATTGTTTCATTGTTGCTTTTTGTTACTGGGGTCTTGCAGTTGCTAACGAGTTCGGGAGAGGTAGTGGATTTTTGAAGCAAAATTGCTATCCTGTGTTAAAAGTTACAATTGCAATAAGAGAACAGCTCTCTAAGTTTATTTGTGATACAACACTACCACCTTGTGGCAAAACTTACAATTGCAGCAAGGTATAAGGGAGGGAGGAGACAATGGGAGCTAGACAGAGCATAGAAGTTCCTAAAGTTCGCCCATTAGGAGGTGTTATAGCACATTGGAAAGAAGTTGCAGGGACCGGAGATACTGAAAATCAGTCCACTTTCATTAAGTATTGTAGCCAGTGGTGGCCTCTGTATAGGCTAGATGAAAAGGTGAAGTAACCACCCACTGGGACTCTAGATTACAACACTTTGCTACAATTAATGCTATTTCTAAGGAGGGAGGGCAAGTGGAGTGAAGTTTTGTATTGTGATATGTTCTTTTCTCTCCGAAATCACCCAGAGTGGTAGAGAGATTGTGGGATCAAGGCTCCTCTTGACCCTCTAGCTATGGAAAAGGAGAAGAAAGCAAAGAGTGGGAAACTAAAGAGATGCTGCTCAGCCTGTAGTATTGGGCAAAGGTGTATAAAATTGGATAAGGTTTACCAAAGTACATTTCAAGAACAAGGCTCGTCAGACTTATTGAAGGTTCCCCCTAACAGACAGGAAAGGGAAAGGGAAGAGAGAGATGGGGACACAGAGAGCAGCTCACCCCCTAGCAGCCCGGTATCATCCCGGACTAGACAACAAGTCCTACAAGTCCCCCTACGAGAGGCAGTAGGACCAGGGGGAGACCCAGTGATGGTTCAAGTGCCTTTCTCCTCTATTGATTTAGAAGCATGGAGGAAGGTTGCTCAGGATTATCGCAGCAACCCAATAACTACAGCACAGAACCTGCGATATATCATCAAACAGCATAATCCAGACTGGTCTGACATGCAATTATTGTAGGAATCATTAACCGAGACAGAAAAGCAGCTAATTTTGAAAACAGCAGGAGATTGAGCAGAGGATTATTATAGAGCCCAGCAATTAGATGTAAAAGACTATTTCCCCCTTGAGAAACCAGACTGGAGACCAAACAGGGGAGACGAGATGAAGAAGTTAGAAAGTTATCGGGCATGGATAGCCAGAGGGATGGAACGGGCTATACCTAAAACCATAAATTGGTCAGAGTTATATGCTATCAAACAGGGGCCTTCTGAGACACCATCTGAATTTTTGGATCGACGGAGGCGTGCGATGCGTCATCATACACCTCTAGATCCCAGAGATGAAATGGGAATCCAACAATTAGTGAGCTTATTCTTGGGCCAATCCACAGGGGATATCAGGTGTAAACTTCAGAAAATAGTAGGGCCTGAGTCAAGAAACCTAGAAAAGCTACTTGATGAGGCATGGAGAGTATTCAGTAATAGAGAAGAGGGATATAGGCAAAATACGAAGAAAGTTATGATAGTGATGTTGCCTTTTCCCCCAGCCTGGAAAAGAAACTCGAGATCATTTTAGCAAGGAGGTAATATAAAAGGGGATCTTTATTTTGAAGGTCTTCAGGAGCAGTTACGGAAAGGTGTCCATAAAAGCCCACCCCCTCCAGGGGTGAGTACATATTTATAACTTTTAGGAAATTAGCATAATTGATTAAAAGCACCAATAAGGAGAACAAGTGGTGATTCATTTCCCCCCCAGGTCCAGTCCCTCTTCTGGAGCCCCCCTCTCAGCACTGGCTGTGTTTTGTTTATGAAAATGTACCTCAGAGTTGTTCTCAGCCTTGGTTCCCAGGAAGAACCAAGATAGGACAGGACCTTGCAACCCCCTGGGGCTTGGAGCTCTGGAATTTGTTTTGTCCTTCTGCTTAGGGAAAGGCTGTGGAAAGGTACTGGAAAAATGAGCTATTAATACAGTAGGCTACAGAGGTACAAAAATATGTGCAGAGAGTACAGAGAACATATAAAAGAAAAAAGGCAGAAACCAAACGGCATCAGTGAGGTAGGAGAGAGGAGAGGGACACAGACAAAGTCAGCGAAAACAGAGAGGTCTACCCTGACTAGATAAAGATTAGTGCGCGATTTGTAAAGAGTTTGGGCACTGGAAGAATGAATGCCCCAAACGGAAGAGGGACCAGGGAAAAAGAATGGTTGCCTGTGCCAAAGAAGACTGAGGAGGACTGGGAGATCTTACCCCATCTGATCCCCTGGCTGTAACAATGAAGCTGGGGAAGGAGGGAAAAAGGGTGGAGTTTCTAATTGATACAGGAGCAACAGACTCAGTACTGAATAAAGCCCTGGTGCCCGTGGGGAGGGATTATGTTATGGTACAAGGAGCCACTGGCCAATCTGAAAAGGCTTATTTCTGTAAACCCTTAAAATATAAATTTGGGAAACAGTGGGGCATCCACAAATTTTTATATATGCCGAACTCTCCAAAGGCTCTCCTGGGAAGAGACCTATTAGAGCAACTACAAGCAACCATTATGTTTAAAGATGGGGAAATTATTCTGGAGGTAAATGATCAGCGATATGTGGAGGCGTTAAGTCTGATATTGACAACCACTGAGATCGGGGAAGAAATCGGTGAAGAAATAGTCAGGTGTTCCCTGGAGTGTGGGCTTCTAACGTGCTGGGAAGGGCAAAGAACGCACCTCCTATAGTAATTAACCTCAAGGAAAGAGAACACTCAGTCAGGATTAAGCAGTATCCTTTGAGAAAAGAGGACAGAGAAGGAATTAGGCCAGTGATTGAAAATTTTCTACAACTAGGTTTATTGAAAGAATGCCAATCTGACTTCAACACTCCTATATTACCTGTTCGGAAACCCGATGGGTCATATCGAGTGGTGCAGGACTTAAGGGCTGTTAATAAAATAACTGAAGATCTTTACCCAGTGGTAGCAAATCTGTACACTCTATTGACATGTTTAACACCAGAACTAACTTGGTTTACTGTTTTAGACTTAAAAGATGCCTTCTTTTGCCTCCCTCTCCATGAAGCCAGTGAGAAAATTTTTACCTTTGAATGGGAAAATCCTAAAAGCGGGCGTAAAACCCAGCTCACATGGACAGTTCTTCCTCAGGGGTTCAAAAATTCCCCCACCTTGTTTGGTGAACAGCTTACAAAAGATCTAGAGGCCTGGGAGACTCCACCAGAAGAAGGGAAGCTGTTGCAGTATGTGGACGATCTCCTTATAGCCACTAAGACAAAAGAAGCATGTGTGGCATGGACGGTGAGTCTTTTAAACTTTTTGGGGCTCCAGGGGTACAGGGTATCAAAGAAGAAGGCTCAAGTGGTGAAGCAAAAGGTAATTTACCTAGGGTACGAAGTTTGTGCTGGACAACAGACTTTAGGGCAAGACCATAAAGAAACAATATGCCAAACCCTGCAACCCCAGACGGTAAAGGAGCTGCGAACCTTTTTGGGGATGACAGGATGGTGTAGTTTGTGGATCTACAACTATGGGCTGCTCGTCAAACCCCTGTATGCACTCATCGCAAGTAGAAACGGAGATCTCCAGTGGACTGAGGAAGCTACTCGAGCCTTTTCTCAGTTGAAGGATGCCCTTATGTCAGCCCCAGCCCTAGGACTCCCGGACGTGAGTAAACCATTTTTTCTGTTTTCACATGAGAAACAGGGGATTGCCTTGGCAATACTAGAACAGAACTTAAGCCCATATCAAAGGGCAGTTGCCTATTTATCCAAGCAGCTGGATGCAGCTGCCAAGGGATGGCCAGGATGCCTCAGGGCTGTAGCAGCAGTTGTGACGAATATCCAGGAAGCGCGCAAATTCACCTTGGGCCAGAAAATGACTGTGCTGGTGTCCCAGACAGTGTCCTCAGCACTCGAAGTGAAAGGTGGGCACTGGCTTTCCCCTCAAAGATTTTTGAAATACCAAGCCATTGTGATAGAACAAGATGATGTGGAAATAGTGGTGACTAATATTGTCAACCCAGCTTCCTTTCTCAGCAGAAATCAAGAAGAGCCGGTGCAACACGATTGTCTGGAAACCATCGAAGCCACCTACTCCAGCCGCCCAGACTTGAAGGACACTCCTTTCGATGACGCAGAAACCTGGTTTACAGACGGGAGTAGCTACGTCATCAGTGGAAAACAACATGCTGGATATGCAGTTACCACTAGCAAAAGAGGTAATAGTATCTGGTCCCCTACCCACAGACACCTCTGCACAGAAAGCCAAGATAATCGCCCTGACCCGTGCCTTGGAGATGGCAAAAGGAAAGAAAATAAATATCTACACAGACTCGAGATATGCATTCGGGGTTGTGCATGCACATGGAGCTATCTGGAAGGAAAGAGGACTGTTGAATTCACATGGGAAAAACATTAAACATGCACAGGAAATAATGAAACTATTGGAAGCGGTCCAGATGCCCGAGAAAGTAGCGATTATGCACATTAGGGCACACCAGAAGATGAGCTCGGAATTGGAAGAAGGAAATGAGCTGGTGGATAGAGAGGCAAAAGAAGCAGCAAAAGGTGAGGTAACAATTGAAGGAACCCTGATTCCAGACAGACAGATATCTCTCGGAGGTAAGCCCAAATACAGTAAGAAAGATAAGAAACTCATTGAGGACCAAGAAGGAACATATAACCAGGAAGGATGGGCCATCACTGCAGATGGGAGGCTGGTTGTCCCTTCTCAGATATTATGGTCCTTAATAAGGGAGGAACATCAGAAAACACACTGGGGAACAGAGGCCTTGTATAGCTATCTAATTGAAAATATTACTGCCAGAAATTTGTATGCTACTGTCACCCAGGTGACCAGGCAATGCGATCTTTGCCTCCAGACTAATCCTAAGAATACCCCTAAATCGAAACTTGGTCAGATTGGAAGAGGCCAGGGGCCTGGGCAACAATGGCAGGTTGACTTTTCAGAACTTCCAAGAAAAGGGGGGGTACTGATATTTGCTAGTGTTAACAGATACCTTTTCAAGGTGGCCAGAAGCTTTCCCCACTAGAGCTGCCAAAGCCCGAGAGGTAACCAAAATATTGCTGCAAGAAATAATACCACACTTCGGAGTTCCAGCCACAATATCCTCAGATAGAGGACCACACTTTATTTCCAAAACAGTGCAGCAGGTGAGCCGCCACTTGGATATAGACTGGGAACTCCCCACTCCATACCATCCCCAGTCGAGTGGCCAAGTAGAAAAAATGAACCATTTAATTAAGCAGCAAATTGTGAAACGAGGGCAAGAAGTTAATTTGCCCTGGCCCCAATCTCTCCCATTGGCATTGCTATGATTCCGAACGAAGCCAAGAACTAAAGAAAAGTCAAGTCCCTTTGAAATGCTTTATGGGAGGCCATATGGGGTGCAAAAAAGAATCTCTACCCAAATTGGGGATGAAACACCACCTATTTAGTGGCCCTAAGTAAACAACTTCGAAAAATTGGAAAGTATGTGGCTGGAACTCGGAGCAGAGGGCTGGATGGACCTGTGCATGACATACAGCCTGGGGATTATGCGTATGTTAAGTCTTTTACAGAGAAGACTTTGGAACCACAGTGGGAAGGACCATTCCAGGTGCTACTGACAACCTACACTGCAATCAAGATCAAAGAACAGGGCGCCTGGATTCATCATACGCGAACGAAGAAGGCCCCAAGAACTCCTTGGAAAGCAACACTGGGTGATAATGAACTGAAACTGAAACTTACTCAGGGAAGATGAATGGACTCTGGGTAGAAATGTTAGCTTGGAGAGTTGTATCTCTCCTGATTATAGCCATGACCATAACTGCAAGACCACGTGTGTATCAAATATTTGAGCACAATGTCTGTCAAGGAAAGGCTTATGACTCCCACTCTCGCAAAATGCTGTTCCAGATGCTAAGAGTCATGAATGCATCTGTTTGGGAAGGGAAAGATGTTTGGGGTTGCGAATATGCATTCTTTCAGGACGGATTCCATAAGTCCCACCAAAAACCTATGGAGTTAATTCGAATTGATTCCGGATGCTGCGAGACATGCTTATCTACTTGTCCTGAATTTAGGCTTAAAATAGAAGGGTGCGCAATTAAGGGTAATAACATAGACTACAATATTACTCAGGATTGTGTTATACCCCAAGATGGTGAAATAAGTCAGCCAACCCAAAAACCAGAAGAGGCCACATCTGCTCACACCCAAAACACCCCAAGGAAAACAATTCAGCCTATAGTCTCCAGAATTGGACCTTATGCAATTAAGAAGGTAGGGATCCAAAGACTGCTACTGAATCCAGAATGGTCCTTGAAGCAGATAGAGATGGAGATGCAAGTAAATGCTTCAGCTATCTGATCAGAGTGCACTCCATTCCTTAAGACTTCCTTTATGGATTGGACCATTTGGTTACAGAAACGTGCACCTAACATTTTTAGGCAGAAGAGAGACTTTACAGGAATACTAGGAACAGAACTAGGGATCCTGAATACGATGGACTCAGAAGTTCTAATGAACAAATTGGCTGCAGCTGAGAGTGACGTGGTTAAATTACAGCAACCCTTACAATCCTCACTGCTAGCCCTTGGCACCAGTCAATGGAAGTTGTCCAAAATTTTACCGGAGTGGGAAGGGATGCAAAAACAGGAACAGAGACTAATAGTAAATACGATGGGTGCAGCTAGTGAAAATATGTCTCTAGCCCTCGGATGTGTACAAGCACAAATATGGATGCAATCAGTAGCTGCCTCAATTATCAGGGAAGGTAGTGAAGGCACATTCCCTGCAGAGGTCCACAAAGTTGTCTGGGACCGTGCCTCCGATTTAGAAAGAGAACTTCAGTCATGGTAGGTTTTAGTTAACTTCACCTATGATCCTGTAAGCAGCACGGTAACGGCCTTTGTTTTAACTATACATAATGTGTTGGTGAGTCTGATAGACCCAATAGTTCCCCTAGGACTAAACCATGAAGGAACCATCCTTCGGAACACAGGATGTGGGCACAAAAGGTGGAAGGGAAATGGAGAACTATTAATATAGAGTCCTGTGCCACGAGGAAACAACTTGGATTCATATGTGAAGGGAATATAAATAGTGATCAAGATACTTGCCTAGATACTGAACAGAGTATTTGTCACTTTGAAGCCCATTCAGTCAATCAGACAACCCTGCTGGTATACATAGGTCAAGGTTGTGTGTGTCTCAGAACACCATGCTCTTCAGTAGTGGTGGGTGGACTAATCATAAATGAAACTCAGTCCAATTTGTGCATTTGTAACTTTGTCAGAATTGAAGGATGTGACTTTTCTTATCAGGCACCAGTAGTATCCCATCAATATATAAAGGCAAACCTGACCACGGTACAGGAAATATCACCTGTGCCCATAGGGATGAATCTAACTTTGGTTAAGCAACTATTGAAGCACGAGGATTTAAAGGAAATTCTCAGAGAAATTAGAGATATGAGAAAAAGGACTCTGATCACAATACACCATGATACAGAAACCATACGAGGAGTTTTCAAAAGATTGAATACAGACACATCTCATCATTGGTGGGACACACTTTTTAGATGGTCACCAAAGGCGACTGGACTCCTCAGTGCAGCAATTCATCCAACTGTTGTTTTACTAATCCTGGTTAGTGTAAGTTTGTGTATGTCCATTGTCATGCTCTTTTGGAATCGGAGGATGCTACAACGAATGGAGGTACTAACCTCACTGTCAAAGGTACATGGTAATGCCTTAAGAGATACATATCAGGGAAATGGAGAGAAAGAATTTTTGTACTAAGTAAAAGAATTTACTTATTTTCTAGAAAAGGAGGGACTGAAACAGGGGATTTAAAAGTTAACAACTTAGAGTAGATGAAACAATAAGATTTATTATCCTGTTCTCCAAGGACAGAGGGGAGGCTGAAGAGATAAGGGGGGCCCTTCAAGGGACATCTGGTATCTATCAAAATGTTGCTGACCTCAGAGTAATAAAAAGGGGCCACCACGGCAAAAGAAAGAACACGCATGTGCAAAACTCGTGGGGTCAAAAATTCACGTGAGGTAGAATCCTCTTACTTCATCCTTTCAAGCCCCCAGACTCAAATCAAGACCACCACCTCAATAAAAGGGATGGATTGCGCAGCCGCAACTGATTTACATACGAAGCGGAGAACAGGCGGGGACAGGTAATAAATATGTATAGGCGTTATAGAATGTGCATGCTTTTTGTAGATAAATAGGTAATTAGAAGGTGTAAAAAGGTACGCAAGATTTGGGAAGGTGCTCTCCCCCTGCGTCCGGCGCTGAATAAAATACGTACCTACTTTACAACTCTAATAAGTTGTGGAGTCTTTATACCACGTCTCAGGAGTTACGGTCGGTTCGTGCCGCTGCTTCGGCGCCAGGGACGGGAATCCTTGCCCTGCTCCGGCGCGGGGTCCCTCGCATGGGGTCAGTCCTTGCCCTGTCCAGCGGGGGTCCCTCCCCAGCCGTGCGGTCACTCCTCGGCCCGGCCCTGAGGCGCGGGGCAGTGGCGGGGCAGCCGCGCTCCGGCCCCGGCAGCGGCACGGCCGCTTCGTGCCGGGCAGGAGCGGCAGAAGGAGCCGGGCGGCGGCGGGGGCTGAATCCCGTCCGGAGCAAGAAGAACAAGAAGGGGCCGGGGCGCCTGCGGTGTCCGATCGCCGGCAGCAGCCGCGGGGAGGCCTCGGGGAGCGGCGGCGGGCGGGGCCCTGTTGGAGCCGCCCCGAGGGGTTTGTGCCACCCCTGAAGGGTCCCTGAAGGAGCCGCTGCGCGGGACCGGCGAGGTGGGAACGACAGAAAATACAGAGAAGAGAATAAAATGCAATGAAAGAGCCTCACTAAGGATGTCTCCCATGCCCGCATCTGCAGGAGCTGCCCCGAGGGACGGGCGGGAGGTGAATAAAATAAAATACAGTGAACAGAGTAAAAGAGAATAAAAATCTGCACCTGGCGACCGGTGTCACTGAAGAGCCGCACTGCGGGACGGGCGGTGTCGGGTGGGGCCAGAGGGACAGCGTCGAGCAGCGCGGGAGGTGTGTATTATAAAAAAAATTACAGGTAATAGAATAAAACTCAAGAAAAGAGCATCACCAGGGATCTCCGCAGTCCCCCGTCATGAAGAGCTGCATGGAGAGCAGCGAGAGGCGGCGGAGTTGAAAGAGCCGCACCGGAGGGGCGTGGGATGGGAGGTGGGGACAGAATAAACTCTAGAGAATTGAATAAAAAATAACAAAAAACCAGCACCGGCAGTGGCCGCTGCCCGACTAAAAAGAGCCGCACCGAGGCACCGTCGGGGCAGCACCGGGGAGTCTCGGCCGCCCCGTGTCACGGAAGGAGCCGCAGCGAGGGACAGGCGGGGCGCGGCCCGGATCGAGCCCCTCCGGCTGCGCCACGAGCGGCGACCCCGCGGGACCGCGCCGGGGCCGAGCGGCGGCGGCAGCCGGAGCCGGGGAAGCGGCTTCGAGCGGCGGAGACGAGCGGGGTGTTCGCAGCCAGCTCCGCTCAGCCCTCACGCACCGCGCTGGGGCCGCCGCGCACTTTTCAACCCCGGCCTCCCCTACGGCCCGGGCCCCGCGGCTCCCGCTGCTGCCGCCTCGGCCCCGTGGAGCCCAGAAACTTATGATCTCCTCTGCCCCCAGTCCCTCCCGGGCACCGCCGGGCAGTAGCGCAGCTCCCGGGGCTGTGTCTCGGCACCGGCTGCTGCCACAGGGCACACGGCTGCCGCACTTGGGTATTAAACCCGACACATTTGGGGAGGGGGGACAGCCCCAGAAACCAGGACTTTGCCCTCGGGAACTTGTAGCTGCACGAGGGGCATAAAGGATCCCCTGCAACCACCAATGCCCCCAAGAGCGGCTCTGCCCCCCTAAGAACGGGGCTGTGTTTGGGACAGATCGGATGGCTGGGATGGGTCTGCAATGAGACAACCACGTGTTGGGATGAAGAGCTTAGGGGAATCCCGTTACTGAGGAGGTTTTGGGGCACCCTCCAATCCTGAGGGATGAGTGATTAGGAGAGGAGGGGGCACATCTGGCTCTGATATTGGAGTGGGCCCCCAAAGGAAAGGACGTGGAGATCCTGTATTAGGGAAGATCCAGAAGCTCTCCACCAAATTGAGGGATTCTAAAAGGCTCGTGGAGGATCCACTTTGGTAGGTTCTGACGCCACCCGCCACGCTTTGAACTGGTCCGGACTGGTGCTCCCAGTGCCGCGCGGGGCGGGGCCGCGGGGACCCCCCCCAGGGCACAGCGCGGCTGCTTTGGGGCTGGCGGCACCTGCCCGGCGCTGGGGATGGGGCGTGTGGGGGGAGCTGAGCCTGGACTGGTGGTTCTGGTGGTGCTGGGAGCTCACCTGTCTGGGGGCCAGCGGGACTCGGGTGAACCTGGGCGTCTGAGGGGTCTGGGGGGGACGATGGGAAAATAATGAGGGGAGGGGTGGAAGGGGAGGACGAGGGCAGGAAATCGGAGCTGAATTGCCCGAGTAGGAGTCCAGCCCAGGGGTCTCCAGCCGGACTCCCCCTCAGCAAGTGGCTCCCACAACCCCTCAGCCTGCCCTCAAAATCCTTTGGGATCCCCCATCCATCTTTGCATTCCCTCCTCCAAGATCTCCAGGCTCCTGAGGCGAGACTGAAAGGAATGAAGAAACTTTTCTTCACAAACAGCATCTGAGAGATAAGGCTCGCATCCAGAGGTAAAAGAAACAATGGAGAGAATTCCATTGAAATTTACATTTTCAAAGAAACCACAGGTCTACTGGTAAATAAAGCTGATTATTGGAATATGAAAGGAAACAAGAAGGACCATTCCGGGAAAGGCAAGGGGGGGGATTATACACTGGGAAAGGGGGAGGGTCTGTATTAGGCGAATCCGGGAAGTCTGTACCTCTCGGGATATCTCAGCCAATGGGGAACGACAGCAGGGCCTGCGGTCCGGGAATTAGGATAAAAGGAGGCTGCGTCCCCCAAAATTTTGAGAGACCCCAGGGGAAATGCCCCATGGCCTCTCCCTTTATTCGAATAAAGTTACAGGACTCCTCTGTCTCCTTTTTGGACATAAACCTCTGGTGTTATGGATTACTTTCCTCACAAGACCAAAGGGGACCGAGTCCCCAGCTAGACTGACTACAACCCTCACATTTTTTTCTCCACGCAACAATTTCCCCTCTTTTTCCCTTCCCGAGTTCCCCCACAGCGGATGGGAGCAGCCAAGAGCCCAGCGCAGCCCCGGCCTGAGCGGCCCCAGCTTCATCGCTGCTCCTCCCGCGGGATGCGATGCATTCACGGGGGAGGGGGACCCTGCGCCTGGGGGGAGGAGGAGCAGGGATGGAGGAGAAGGGATGAAGGAGGAGGGCGAGAACGGGCGGAAGCAGGAGAAGGAGGAAGTGAACAGGGAGCGGGAGGAAGAGGAGGGATAGAGGAGGGGCGGGAGCAGGAACAGGAGGAGGAAGAGGAGGCCCCACGTGCGTCCATCGCTCCCTGTATCTGCAGCCCCCCGCCCCGGGAGCATCGCCCCAAGCCCGCATTCCGCAGGTGACCGGGGAGGGGGAGCTCGTCCCAAATATCTTGGGCGGTCCCTGGGAGGGTTTTTTGGGGGTTCCCGCTGGCGGGTCCCGGCAGAGCCCCGGCCGTGGGCGGAGGATGCGGGGTATGCCCCCGCATGAGGGTTGGTCTCCCTGGGTCAGGCTCGGGATCCACGTGGCGATCGCCCGGTGCCGGCGGGGTCTGAGGGGGACACCGGTTTTGGGGAACCCCCGAGAGAGCCGGGATTGGGGGAAGCCCGAGAGCCACAGATTGGGAAGAGCGGGAAGGGGCGATCCCGGAGCTGGGGGAGCCCTGGCAGGCTGAAGGGAGGGGGAGGATGGAGAGCGGGGGAACCAGGGACCCCTTGGACACCGAAGTTAGGAGCCCGTAAAGGGGGGACCCCTGGGATTCCCGGGACTCCCCCGTTGGCCCAGAGAAGGCAGGAAGCCCGGATAGGGGGGACCCCAAAACACGCAGGACCCCCAGAAGCCCGGAGAGGAGGAAGGACCAGGAGCCCAAAGCAGAGAAAAGAGAGAAGGGGAACTCTGGGGAGTTTTTTTTTTTCTTCACTGAATCTTCGAGCTTTTGTTTTGAATGTGGATCTATTGGGCTGAATCTTTATTTTTGGGGGGCCGTGTTGGGGGAGAGATGAATCTTGTTCTTTCTGAGGTTTATTCAGCTAAATGTTGGTGATTTGGTTTCTGCAGGAGGGTGAATCTTAGTATTTTGGAGGATTCTTTGCCTGAATGTCGAACTTTTGGGTCTTTTGGGGCTGTGTCTTGATATTTGACAGGTTTATTTTGCTGGATCTTAAAATGTTGGAGGTTTTATTGGACACAAGGTACCTGGTGACTTCTGGAGATGAAGTTGGGCAGGAGGACCCACCAACTCAAGACGCTCACCCTTTGTTTTCCCCCCCAAAGCAGGATTTATCAGTCGCAAGCCTTGGCTGGATGGAGGAGAAGGCTTTGAGGAAGAGGAAGAACCTTGCAGAAGAGGCCGTTTTGAGCGGTTCCAGGGCACAGGAACCCAGTGGGGAGGAGGAAAAGCCCCAGAGATGCTGCACAAGGAGGGGCTGCAAACCCAGCCCAGGGAGCTGCAAGGAGAAAAGAGCCTCCCTGTGCCAGGAAGGTGGCCAGAGATCTAGGCAGAGCTCAGAGCTGGGGGAGAAGGGAGGTGGGGAGAAGCCCCACAAGTGCCTGGAATGTGGGAAGGCCTTCAACTACAGGTCTGACCTGATCCGGCACCAGATGATCCACACTGGAGAACGGCCCTACGAGTGTGGGGAATGTGGGCAGAGCTTCAGCCAGAGCTCCAGCCTGATCAAGCACATGAGGATCCACACTGGGGAAAAGCCCTACGAGTGCTTGGAGTGTGGGAAGAGCTTCAGACAGGATGCCAACCTGATCGTGCACCAGAGGGTCCACACTGGGGAACGGCCCCGTGAGTGTGGGGAATGTGGGAAGAGCTTCCAGTGCAGCTCCAGCCTGAGAAAACATCAGCTCATCCACACCGGTGAGAGGCCCTACGAGTGTTCTGAGTGTGGGAAGAGGTTTCAGACCAGCTCCACTCTCCTCAGACATCAGCGGATTCACAGAGAGGAGAGGCCCTTCCGCTGCCCTGACTGCGGGAAGGGCTTCAAGCAGAACTCCACCCTCGTCCGGCACCAGCGCATCCACACTGGGGAGAGGCCCTATGAGTGTCCCCAGTGTAGGAAGAGATTCTCCAGGAGCTCTCACCTGACCCGACACCAACGGAGGCACCAGTAAGGGAGTCCCTGTGAGTGCCCCGAGTGTGGAAGGAGCTTCCTCTGCTGCTCGAGCTCCATCCCCCATGGGAGGATCTGTGTTGGATGATCCCCAGTGACCCCGCTGGCTGCCCTGTCTCCAGGACTGTTCTTGGAAGGTTCTGACTCCCCCCGATCAGCCTGCTGCATGTCCCCCTGCAATATGCACATACACACGATTTTTTTTTTTTAATTAGTAAAACCAACCAATACTCTTAAATCCATTAAGTCATTCTTCTTTTTCTCTAAGTTCAGGAATTTAACACGGCCTTGGCTGAGCTGCAGTCGATTAGTGTCAACTAGTACCATTTTCTAGAAGTGATGGTTTCTTTTGTTAGTTCCTGTCCCACAAGTGCCTGGTCCTGTCTAAAGCAGATTCCTGTGGTTTGTTTGTAAAGTCACATTCATCTCATTCCTCCCACCTGGCACTACTGGAGCCCCTCCCCTCCTGGCGCTCACAGGTGCCACCAAATGCGTGTCCAGGTTGGAATCTCCCCCCCTGCAGCCTCCAGCACCCGCCCTGTCCCGGGCTGGTCCTGGACTGGTGGCAGCGAGGCCGACAGAAACCAGCACCCACGGGGCCACCTGGGAGGGTGGGACGCGGTGAGACAGGGGGGATGGAGGGGGAAAAGGGGACGGTGGGACACCTAAATTGAGTGGGAGGTGGAGAGGATCCCCCCAAAGGAAGAGCAGGAGGGTCTGAGATTTGGGGGAAGGTGAGGAATGGGTGGGAGCGGGTGGGAAAGTGGGGAAAAAGGGGAAGGTGAGACTCCAGCACTGAGAGGGAGGGGGTTGGGCTTAGGGGACTGGGAGGGAAAGGGTGGTAAAGGGGAAAAGCGGGAAATTGGACCCCAAAGGTGAACTGGTTAGGGTTAGGAAGTGGCTGGAGGTGGGAGGGGAGAGGATGTGGAAGGGGAAATGGGGAGAAGGGTGGAAAAGAGGAAGTGGAATGTGGGCAGGAGGGTCCCGTGGCAGCCATGGGGCACAGGGGGTCCGGAGTGGGGATCCGGGGTGGCCTCCGGAGCTCTGGGCTTGATGGGGGGTGCTGTGGGCTGCTGTGGGGGGACCCCGTGACCTGTGTCATGAACACTCAGGGGTCTTCCAGTTTCTGGTGAAGCACGAGGGTCACTTCATTAACGGCACGGAGAAGGTGAGGTACGTGCAGAGGCACATCCACAACCGGGAGCAGCTCGTGCACTTTGACAGCGATGTGGGGGTTTTTGTGGGGGACACCCCCTATGGGGTGAAACAGGCGCGGTGCTGGAACAACAAACCGGGAACACTGGAGTACGTGCGGACTTTGGTGGACGATTACTGCCGGCCCAACTATGTGCTTGATGCCCCGTTCATCGTGGAGCGCTGCGGTGAGCGTAGATCAGAGCGTGTCCCCTCGGGCCCTGCCCTGGAAGTGACCCTGGAACCTCTCAAAACCTCCCTGGGAATCGTCCCCGAGCCCTGTGCCCTCCTTGTGCCCATCCCCGGGGACTCCTGCCCCCCTCAGTTGCTCCCAGTCCATCCCAGTGGCTCTCCGCATGTCCAGCTCAACCAGGCGTGGAGCTGACGTCTCTCAGCCAATCACAGCGCGTGTCTTTGATGACTCCTCTGTTGCCAGGCAGACCCGCAGCGCCCAGCGCCGGACTCGGCCTCCCAGTGCCGCGCACTTCATTCCCAGTCCCTCCCAGTGCCACACCAGGCCCTCCCAGTGTCCCTACAATCCTTCCCAGTGCCACCCCGGTCCCTACCACTCCCTCTTAGACCATTCCCCGTCCACTCCAATTCCTTTTCAAGTCCTTCTAAGTCCACTCCCAGACCTACGATCTCTCCCAGTGCCACTCCAGTTCCTCCCAGTACATTCCCAGTCCCTCTCAATGTCACACCACTCCTCCCCGTCTCTCCCAGTGGCCTCCTAGTGATCCCAGTGTGTACCTGCTCTATCCCAGTGCCCTCCAGTGTCCATCTCGCTGGTGCCCTCGAGCTCCCAGCCCAGCCACAGCCACCTGCTCTGCTCCCTGATGGATTTCTACCCTGCTGACATCCAGCTGAGTTGGTTCCAGGGCCAGCAGGAGCTCTCGGGCCACGTGGTGGCACCGACATTGTCCCCAACGGGGACTGGACCTACCAGCTCCTGGTGCTGCTGGAAATCCCCCCCAGCGCGGGGTCACCTGCAGCTGCCAGGTGGAGCACATCAGCCTGGAGCACCCCCTGAGCCGGCACTGGGCTACGGCCCGGCCCCCACAGCCACGGGGGACTGAGGGAGGGACTGGGGGCTAGGAAGGGGATTGGGATGTGCTGGGAGTAACTGGGAGGGAGTTTGAGAGAGCCTGGGTTAAACTGGGAGAGAGGCTCGGGGGACTGGAAGGGCTGAGAATGAGTTTGAAGGATCTTGGGGAGGGTGGGATGGGGTTCTGGGGGTCCTGGTGGGCACTGGGAGGGAGTTTGGGGGTGCTGGGTGGAACTGGGACGGAGTTTGAGTGAGCCTGGGGGGGCTGGGAGGAGATCGAGGATGGGAAAGCGGAACATGGAATGAGGTTGTTTTTGCTTGGAAGAGACTGGGAGGGGTCTTGGTGAGTCCTGGTGGGGCTGGGAAGGGTCTCGGAGAATGTTTAGGCATCCTGGGGTGGTGGGGAGTAACTGGGAGGGGGCTGTGGGATCCTGACAGGGACAGGAGGGGCTTTGGTGGGTCCTGAGAAGGCTGGGAAGGGACTGGGAGGAGGTTACAGGGGATCCTGGTTAGGCGGGAGGTGACTGGGAGAATGCTTAGAGAGGCTTGGGGTGTCTGTGAGAGGTTTTTGGGAGTCCTGACCCCTGCGGACCCCCCAGAGATGCCGCCAGACGCAGCCTGCAGCAAGATGCTGACAGGGATCGGGGGCTTCGTGTTGGGCTTTGTCTTCCTGGTGCTGGGGCTCAGCTTCTACCTGCACAAGAAGGTGAGGGGAGTCCCGGGGGTCGTGTCCCCCCTCCCCCAGAGCGTGTGCGCTCCCCCGGGGTCCCCAGCACAGTGTCACCCCCTTTTGTCTGCCCACAGAGCTCCTAAACCTCGGCAGCCGCAGCCCCTCCTCATTGCCTCAGGCCCACCAGGACCACCCTCTCCGTTCCTGAGCTGATTTTGGCAGGGTCGTGTGTCCCCTCAGCCCCACTGCCCCCACCCGGCTGCTCCCAGTGTTCCCAGTAAGGCTTCCCAGTTCAAACCAGTCCTGTTTATTGGGGGGCAGTGGGGAGGAACTTGTGGGGTTCTATGGGTGTGGGGGCCCAAACCAGCCCCAGGATGTATTGGGAATGGGGACTCCAGTGTCCCCCCGACCTGTAACCCTACTCTGGGGGTGCTTGGGGGCAAATGAACCCCAACATGGCACACAGTCAAGAAAAGAAAAAATTTCCAAATAAGAAAAAGTAAAGCTAAAACCTCCAGGACCGCAGTGTCACTTCCTTGATGACAACAGCTGGGTCAAATTCCTGAACAGGAACATCTACAACTGGGAGCAACTTGGGAACAGGGGATACCCCAAATATTTGAGATGGCATTGAGTTGTTTTGTGGTGCAATTGAGCCATGTCCAGGGCAATGGAGTTGTTTTCAGGTGCCATCGAATCCCTCTTGGCTTTTGGGGTACAGACCTGTGAGGGACTGAAATGTTGGGGGTCAATGGCTCAAAGCAGTGGCCATTGGCAAAAGCAGCGGGGACTTTGCTGGCCATGGGCACAGGAAGCGCCCAGGGCCACAGGGGGTGAACACCCAGCCCCGCAGGGGACGAGCCGCGCTGGCAGCCAGGGAAGGGCAGAGGCCCAGCACAAGCAGATGCTGCCAGCTGGGACAGGCCTTTGCACCAGGGCAATGCCCTCCCTTACACAACTGCCTCACCTCTGCAAACTCCCCCAGGGAAGGCCCGGGACATTCACACCCAGCCCTGCAGCTTTCCATCCCTTCCCATGGGCCATACCTGGCTCAGCTGCGCTGCCGGCACAGGCAGGGCCACGTCTTACAAGGGGCCATGAACCATCAGAGCCCCCCAGAGTGCCCCAGGATCCACAGTGGGACATCAGACAGTGTAAAACTCCCCTGGGGGAGGTACCTGGGTGTTCACCCAAACCTCAAACTGTATTAACCCACAGAACTTGGAGCTTCCAGGGCTTCCTCAACCCCCAGGGTTCAGCCTGGGACCATCACTTAGACCAAGGACAGGGACATTGTAACCATCAACACCAAATGTTTGTTGCTGGATCCAGGGCTGGTGACAGTGTATCTTTCTACTCTTATACTTTATTTCACTTCTACATTTTCAGATGTCTTTCTTTTATGCTTTTAATGGTAGTAGAGAACCAAAAGGGCTCCAAACCCCCTTTACACTGTTCTAAAAAAAACCCTATGGAATTATATTTATTAACAGAGACCAGTCATTTTCGATTCACTCTAATTTGCCCCAGAGGATCCAGGGGCACCCTGGGTTCCCCTTGCCTTTGGGGCGGGGCAGAACAGGAGCCGGACACAGGAGTAGCTTCTAAAAGCTGCTCACAAAAGCCACCCCTGGAGCCCCCTGATATGAAAACCTGGCCACACAAACCAAATACACTGGATCCAAACAAGGATCACCCAGAACGGGGGTCACCGGGACTCCACCCAACAGGGGTCACTGGGAATCATCCAACGCGGATCCTCCCATGGGGGATGGAGCTGGAGCAGCGCACAAAGCTTTTCCTGCACTCAGGGCACTCCCAGGGCTTCCCTTATTGGTGCCTCCGTTGGTGTTGGGTCAAGTGAGAGCTCCTGGAGAATCTCTTCCCGCACTCAGAACACTCGTAGGGCCTCTCCCCAGTGTGGATGCGCCGGTGCTGGACAAGGTGGGAGTTGTACTTGAAGCCCTTCCCACAGTCGGGGCAGTGGAAGGGCCTCTCCTCTCTGTGAATCCGCTGATGCTCGAGGAGAGTGGAGCTGGTCTGAAACCTCTTCCCACACTCAGAACACTCGTAGGGCCTCTCACCGGTGTGGATGAGCTGATGTTTTCTCAGGCTGGAGCTGCACTGGAAGCTCTTCCCACATTCCCCACACTCATGGGGCCGTTCTCCAGTGTGGATTCTCTGGTGCTGGATCAGGCTGGATCTCTGGCTGAAGCTCTTCCCACACTCCAAGCACTCGTAGGGCTTTTCCCCAGTGTGGATTCTCAGGTGCTCCATCAGAACGGAGCTGTCTCTGAAGCTCTTCCCGCATTCCCCACACTCATAGGGCCGTTCTCCAGTGTGGATCCACAGGTGCTGCATCAGTCCAGAGCTGTATCTGAAGCTCTTCCCACATTCCCCACACTCATAGGGCCGTTCTCCAGTGTGGATCATCTGGTGCCTGCTCAGCTTGGACCGCCACCTGAAGCTCTTCCCACATTCCAAGCACTTGTGGGGCTTCTCCCCACCATGAGGCTTCTCCCCCAGCTCTGAGCTCTGCCTGGATCTTTGGCTGCCTTCGCTGCTCAGGGAGGGTCTTTCCTCCTTGCAGCTCCCTGGGCTGGGTTTGCAGCCCCTCCTTGTGCGGGATCTCTGGGGATTTTCCTCCTCCTCCATCCAGCCAAGGCTTGGGAATGACAAATCCTGGTTTGGGGAGGGGGAACAGTAGGTATGAGGAACTTGGTTTGGGGGTTCTTTCTGCTCAAGTCTGTCTCAGGAAGTCACTGGAAATCTTGTGTCCGTAAAACCTCCAAAACACAACCATTCAGCCAAAAAGTCCCCCAAATATCAAGAAAGACACCCAAAATTCACCAAACATCAAGATTCACCCAGAACTCCCTCCAAAATAGAAAGATTCAGCACCCCAAAAATGCAAAGCAATAACATTTACCCCAATAAAGCTCAGAAATACCGAGATTCACCCCCCTAAAAATCATGGATCCCCCTCCCCTGCTGAATGTGGGAGGGCAAAGTTCCTGGGGCTGGGGGGAGGCTGCAGATACAGCCTTCTTGTGATGGCTTCTCTTCCTCCACCACCTCCTCCTCCTCCTCCTCATCCTGTGTCCCTACTCTGCCTCACACTCCTCTTCATCCTGCTATTCCTCCTTCTCTTGCATAATCCCACCTTCTCCTCCCACAAGCATTGTGTGGCGATTTTGTTCTTCAACCCTGCTCCTCCATCCCTTCCCCTCCTCCTCCCCTCAGGCCCGGAATTCACCCCTGCCTCCCTCTTACCCCTAGAGCTGTCGCATCTCACAGGAGGAGCAGGGATGGAACTGGCACAGGTCGGGCTGGGGCAGCGCTGGGCTCTTGGCCGCTTCCGCTCACACTCGGCCCCTACTGCAGCCGCTCCTGCCAGGACAGCGGGGGGGGGGGCCCGGCCTGGGCGCTCCGCCCCTCCCACCTCCCCAAATTCCCCTCGCGGGGGGCGCAGGTGCAGTGCAGGTGGGGAGTGCTGGGAGCTGCGGGTCTGCCTGGGAACTGGGGAGTCATCAGCACCGCGCCCTCGGATTGGCTGAGCCCGGCCTGAGGGCTGGGACTGCAGCAGGGGCGGACACCCCGCTCCAGGGGGGATGTCCCGCAAACGGGGGACCACAGGAAAGGAAGAACAGGAATGTGTCTGTACAAACAGATGGTGTTAATCCTCTTGGAGACAGAGACAGGGACTTGTAGATAAGGAATTGATAGAAGAAGCCATCCATATCAGAAAATGTTATTAATTGACACAGACTGCTGCTCAGCCAAGGTCCTGCTAAATTTCTGACCTTCGAGAAGACAAAGAAAGACTGAACAGAGGCATGTATATCGTCTAATATAAAAAAGGGGAAAATGTTCAGGTGGTTTGCACATTCTCCCAGAGGTAATGAACGACGTGGACACCCGGGGGGGGTGGGGAGGGCGCAGTGTGGGAACTCGAGAAGGGAACTCCACAGACAGCAGGGGATGGATGGTGTTGGTGTGCTGAGAAAGGATTGGTTGAAGGGGAGATTCAATTGGGTCTGACTGGGGTAAAGCTCACAGCCCTTACAGTGCTGTGCTTTGCTTTGGTAGCTGGCATTGATAACAGAGCAGTGTTTTGGCTACTGCCAAGCAGTGCTGTCCCTCTGACATTCCTTCCCCCACTGAAGGGGATGGGGTGGGCAAGATCCTGGGAGGGGACACCAGCAGGCCAGCTGACCCCAGTCAGCCAAAGGGATATTCCATACCATATGACATCAGCTCAGATATATAAGGGGAGGAAGAGAGGAGGAGGCACTCAGGGCTGGTCCATGTTTGCCTCCTTGACCAACCGTCACGCGTGCTGAAGCGCTGCTTCCCAGGAAGTGTCCGGACATCGCTACTGGTGGGAAGTAGAGATTGATTGTTTTCCCCTCTGCTCTTGCGCGTGCAACTCTCAGCTTGCTTGTTCTATTTTTCTCCCCGCTGTAATAAAACTGCCTTTTCTTACCCTGATAGTCTTTTTCAATATTATCCTCTCCCCTCTCCCAGTGGGAGAGGGAGTGATAGAGTGACTGAGTGGGCACCTGGCACCTAGCCAGGGTCAACCCACGACAGGGAGTGTGCAGGAATATGATTAAGGCAAGAAGCAGCAGGAAGAATCCATGGGGGAAGAAAAAGAATGATCGAAAAAAGAATGAAAATACTGAGGGTTGTGATGTGTTTGAGAATATCCTTGTCCTCAAGAACTGTGGGCTGATCCAGGACCAGCTACAGGTTCCTTGTTTCCCCATTTTCCAGGACAGGAGAAGAAGGAGGTCAGGATTTCAGGGGGTTTCTCTGTGCTGGCCAGCGGCAGGACCGGGCACAGAGGTGCGGGACCGGGAGCACGGGCTGGAGGCCTGTGCGGAGCTGCGGGGCCAGGCCGGGGCTGTGGGGCAGCTGAGGCTCTGCAATTTCCATTTGTTCCTAATTGTGATTGGAATTAACTGAAAAGTGAACTTACGGCTAAATTAGGAATGCAGATTAATATTATAAAAGGTGATACAGAGGCTGATGCTGTTGTAACTTTGTGTGTCAAATATTTGCCAAGGCCTGTGCTGCAGAGAACCCAGAAGTGTGGGCAGCTCCAGGGAAATAGGGAAAATTAGATATGGAGCCTCTCCAAATTACTTGGAAGCAACCAGCACAAGTGGTGTCTAAAAGCAATACCCTGTTCCAAGGCAGGCAAGGAAGGGGTCACAGCCTGGGATTGAGTCCCTGCTAAAGGCAGGGCTTTTGGAGCCTGCCATCTCTCCCTACAACACTCCTGTCCTGCCAGGCAAGAAACTGCATGCATGGACACCAGGAGGAAAGCAGAACTGCCAAGGGTTAAAAAGCACATTAACTGAGCCTCCTGCCCTGCTTCTCCCAGACAGGGAAAGAGAATTTGAATTGTGTGTGGATGTTAAACAGGGCCATGCCAAAGGAATTCTTGTGCTAAAATGTTTAACCCAGTGGCCAGAGAGTGGCCTCATTGGCTGCACAATTGTGCAGCCACTGCTTCAATGGCAACTGAGGCCCACAACTGAAGGCACAAGGATCTCCTGTTGTTCAAGTCTGGCATCAAGTTCAAGCTTTGAGAACCAAAAGAGCCTCTACATGGATGAGCAGTTCTCGGTTATTACAGTATGAAACTTGTTCAATGGAACAGGAGGATTTAGAATTGAGGACAGGGGAAGGGTTGAACCCAGCCTCCTGTGTGAAGGGCCCTGGACAGGGGGGCTGGGAAGAAACCCATGACTGCATTCAAGTGACAGAGCTGCAGACCCGGGCTAGGAGAGATTGAGGAGACATTCCCTAGCCTGAGGGAGAAAATGTGTTTATGGAAGGCTCTTCAAGGGCAGCAGAAAGGAAATGGGCCCCAGGATATGCTGCTATCAAGGGAAGGGAATTAGAGGAAGGGGGGATGTTACAGGCTCAGCTCAGACACAGGAGCTCTGTGCACTTGTGAGAGCCTGGCAATTATATCAGGGAAACAGTTCACATCTTTACTGATGGTAAGTACACACATGGCATGGTCCATGGGTTGGGAAAACTGTGGGAGGAAAGAGATTTGCTAACCTGCACAGGAAAACCCTTCACTCATGAAAGTTGAATTACTCACCTATTGGAGCTGGTGAATTTAGCAAGAGGGAAGGCAATGATCCTCGTGAGGGGACACCAGGCAGGGTGCTCAGGGGAGCCAATTGGTCACGGACTGGCAGAGGAAGAGGCTTGGAAAGCAGCACTTTTGTCAGGAGTCTCTAAGATCCTGCCTTTAATCCCAGTGGCTCAACTGCCAGAGAAACTGTCTTTTCTTCCAGAGGAGTTGGAGATAATGAAAAAGAGTGGGGCAAAGGAGAGAGGCAAGAATTGGATTACAAAGGACAGTAAACAAAGGATACCAAAAGCTTTGGCCCTACAAATGTTAAAACAGCTCCATGAAAGGGAGTCATTGGGCCTCTCAGGGTTGGGTGAAGCCTTCCTTAAGATGTCCTGCCTTGGCTCTTTCTCTTCTGCCCAAATGAGCTGTTGAAGGTTGCTTGGTTTCTGCCAAAGCAAATAACCAGGTCAGAAAGAAAGTTGCCAGGGCAGGGAGGCCTTGGGCTGCACGTACTTTCCAACAATCCCAGGTGGACTTTACTGAAATGCCCCAAGTGGGAAGGCTTCAATATCTTCTGGTAATAGCATGTCACCTGACAGAAGCATTTCCAAATGCTTGAGTAACTGCTGCATCAGTTCTTAAGGTATTTTTTGGAACAAATAACTCCAAGATATGGGATTGTGGAAGCAATAGACTCAGAGAGGGGAACTCATTTTAGAGGAAAGATCCTGCAGGGGGTTATGGCTGCTTTAGGAATACAATGGGACCTCCAAAACCCCCGACACCCCCAGAGCTCAGCTCATGTAGAAAGAATGAATGGGGAAAGAAAGAAACACCTTTTGAAGCTGCTGATAGAAACCAAGATGCCATGGGTACGGCTTTTGCCACTGGCTTTGGCAAGAATAAGAGCCAGACCCTGGGCAGAGATTCATTTATCTCCCTTGCAATTGATGTTTACAATTCCTTACCCTGGAAATTCTCCACCTGGTGTGGGGCTGGAGATAAGGGATGTCTGTTGAAAGCAGTCTGTGGCCAGAATCCTGTCTCTTGTGAAATCTCTTGCACAGGAGGCTCGGCTGGCACAGAGCCTGCCTTGGCACTTTGCTGCTCACAACATGCAAGCAGGACTTTGGGTGGTGCTCCAGGAGTGCAAAGAAGCAGCACTGGTGGCCAAGTGGCGTGGCCCATTGCAAGTGTCCCTGAGCACAGAAACAGGCGCCAGCAGAGCTGAACACGGGGGGACCCCTCAGCCTGGCCTCAAGGTGTCTGAAGCCCCGCAGATTTGGACTTGCCGGCTGCAGCAGGAGGATGGGAGGTCGCCACTGAGCCTGCACTGAAGGCAACGCAGCAGCAGCCAGGGCTCCACAGCGGGGGAAGCCCCTGGGTCTGCCCACACATCCTCTGCTGAAATCGTCTGCCTGGGCACCCTCCTTTGGCATCTCCAGCCACTGGGGGCCAATCCTTGCTGGCACTCTTGCAGCTTCAGTGCTTTCTGTGCCTGCACTCGCCACAGGGGCTGCGGAGAACAACGTGAGAAATCGACTCTGGCTCTCAATTAGACTCACACTGGCCTGGGTGGGGTTACATTGTTGCAAAATATGCCATGTTTAAAATTTATAAAATTGTATTTCTCCAGTCAGGCTTGCTTTGCCTTTGCCTTGGGGAAAGAAATTGAAAGGTTTCTTTTAAGGGATGTTACAGCACTCAAGGGAGATGAGCTGAACATCTCAACAGACTGGGAATGGCCCAAAAGATTCCCAAAAAGATAACGACCATCAACAAAACATCAACGTCCATCAGCAAACATCGACCAACAACTACCCCAGACAATGTCCCGGCACAGCTGGAGACACCTGGTCTGGAAAAGGCTGAGAAGGAAATCCAGGAGTGTGCACCTAATTAACATCAGAGGCAAAGAAATCCGGGTCCAATAGAAAACCTAATACTAACATCTACCCAAGGGGGAAGCAATAAGCATTAAACCAAGGCATTTCTATGTGTTCCGGCTCTATAAAGTTTAGGTAAAATCGGGTAAAACTCATGTGTCAGGGAATGATTCTCTCTGCACAGCCGGGCTATGTGTGGATAAAGTGATTTCTGTTGCACATCCTAGCCAAAAAGAAGTCATGCCTCGAGTCTCTAACTCTGGAAATGTTTTTGAAGAGTTTTGATTCTTCCCGCAGTTTTGTTGAGAAGATTACACCTTCAGAATATTCTTTCTTAATAAGTTTAATTCTATATTTTTAGTTAGATTTGGGCCAGGTGTGTCACAATCAATTTTTATTGTTAGAGGAAGAATTAGCAAAAATATTTATTGCTTTGGGATTTTGCGAGTCTATGTGTGTGTATGTGTCTGGCTGTCAGTGATGGCATCGTTTTTCCATGCTCACATTTAGGATGCATTTTGCAAGACTAGAAGAAAAGTAAAAGCTCTTTAACTAATAAACAGTTAACAGAATAGTGTTTAAGAAAACAAATAAGTAGGGAAAGGTGAGGGGGGAAGGTGTGAGTCACCCGAGGGCTGCCCTGGAAGAGAAGCTTCCCTCCAGGCACTCAGTGGAAGAGCTTTAGAAATGCAAATTAACACTGCTGGGGCAAAGGGTGCACAATGCACCACGGGCTTCCTGCCTGCGGGAGGAATTGGGCTCATTCCCTCTGTTCCTCACCCCAAGCTCTGCCTGCTCCCACACACGGAATTTGCACAGCTAAAGGCAGAGCCCACTGTGAGCATTTCTGACTCTGCCACAGAAATTGGTTAAGCTGCAAAGGAAAACAGCAAATGGAGAATGTTGGGAAAACTTCACTAAAACAACTGAGGGGGAATCATCCCTGTCCCCACAGCAACATGTGCTGTCACTGTCTATGTTATATTAGGTGTGTTAGACCTCTGGGGTGGTTTTGCTACCACACCTTCAGGGAAATCAGTTGGGAATCCAAGTATTTGATGATTTCATCAGAGAAAAGTGGTCAATGGATGCAGCCCTGACTGGAGGGAATGGCCCAAAAATGGGAAAAAGATGAACAGCCCCAGAACAAATCCTACAACACCATGGACCAGACCCTGGCAACCCAAACCAATTCATATCAAGAGCCAGAGAACCCATTTAGAATTGGAATTGCACCATTAGATTACAAGCTCTCCTCGAAATAGTAACCAACCAGACAGCTCCAGCTCCTGACCTTCTTGCCCATCAATCCACTCAGATGAGAAATGTGACATTTCCCCATGGGATGGGATCAGATTATCCATCAGCAGATAAAGGAGGAATTTATGGAGAATTAAATGACTCAAACTGCTGTTTGCAAATAGATGACAACTCAAAAGTGGTGAAACAGATACCAAGGGAATAAGCAAGTAGCACATGTACCAGTCCAGACGTGGAAAGGATGGGAATGGGACAGGTTTTTGTGGTTCCCTGGCAAAGCATGGGTTAAACGAATGCTGTTTGTTCTCTTATGTGCCACAGCAACTCTCATCTTTTTACCATGGGACATGGGGGGACACAGCCAGGGGTGGGGACATGGGGGAACACGGACATGGACGGGGACGTGGCCATTTGTGGGGACATGGGGGGACACGGCCATGGATGGAGACATTGGGGACAATGACAGGGATGGAAACGTGGTGGGGAGACGGCCATGGGTGAGGACGTGGTGGGACATGGCCAGTGACATGTGGGGACATGGCCATGGCAGGTGCCATGGGGGGAGCTTGCAGGGGTTGTGGGGGATGCTGGGTTTGAGGGAGTTGAGGGTTCCTGGGAGGGACTTGGGGGTTGCTGAAGGCTTTGGGAGTCAGAAGAAAAAATCCCTCACTGGGGTTCCCCCTCTCTGCTCTCTCCACTATGGGGTTCTGGGGGTCCCCCTGTCCTGGATGCTGTGGGTCCTGCAGATATTGGAGGTCCCTCCTCTGCAGGGTCTCTGCCTGCTCCAGAATTCCAGGGAATCCCAGGGGTCCCCCCTCTTTGTTCTCGCCACTTTGGGGTTCTGGGAGTCCCCCTTCTCTGGGCTGCTGAGGCTCCCATGGCTCCCCCTCTCCGGGGTTGCACTAAGGGATGCCGAGGGTTTAGGGGTCCCTCTTCCCCTGACTCTCTGCTCCCGGGTGTCGGGAGGCCCAGGGGTGCCCCCTCTCTGGGCTCCCCACTTTGGTGTCCCAGGGCTTCCCCCTCTCCAGGCTCATCCCTTCTCCGGGCTGCGCCTTCTCCAGGCTCCCCTCACTCCCGGCTCTCGGGGTCCCCACTCTCCACGCCCCCATTTCAGGCTCCGGGGCTCCCTGGGCTGCCCCCTGTTCCCTTTACTCCCTCACAAGGCTGCTCCCCTCCCCTTCTCCCTCCGCCGATACCAGGCGATCGCCACGTGGCTCCGGGGACCCCGCACTCCCCTCCCACCGCCGGGGCTCTGCCGGCAGCCGCCACCGGGACATTCCCAAAAAAACACCTCCCGCAGACCCCGCAGTGTCCACCCAAAGGGGATTTCGGGTCAGCTTTGGAGTCCTGCAAGATCCAAACATCCCTCCGCCCGCTCTGTCCCCAGAAAAACACGGAGCCCCAAGTATACTTCAGGTGAGCTCCAAATATCCTTCCTAAGAAACCCTGCCAGGACCGCCCAAGATATTCGGGGCGAGCTCCCCATTCCCGGTCACCTGCGGAATGCGGGGAAGGGCGATGTTCCCGGAGCGAAGGGGCTGCAGATCCAGAGAGCCATGGATGCACCTGGCGCCTCAGGCTGCTCGTGCTGCTCCTGCTCCTCCTCTACCCCTCCTCTTTAACCCCTCCCCCTCCTCCTCCTCCTTCTCCTCCTCCTCCATCCCTGGGCTGCGGGCGAGGAGTTCTCGGGTGAGCGGGGAGGGGACGGGACCCGGCGGGAAAAGGGAGCATCACCCCCAAACCGAGCTGGGGGGGAGCTGGGGTTTGGGGGGCGATGGGAAAGGGGAGGGAGAGGGGGGATAAGGGGAAGTGGGGCTGCGGGAAGGGGGTTCCTAATGAGGGTCTCCCATTAACCCCAGGAACCTCAATTCCCCTCCCTGTCCTCCCAACCCCTCCCGGCGCTGTGGGGGCCGGGCCGTACCCCAGTGCCGGCTCAGGGGGTGCTCCAGGCTGACGTGCTCCACCTGGCAGATGCAGGTGACCCCCCTCGGGGGCGGGGGGAGGTTTCCAGCAGCCCCAGGAGCTGGTAGGTCCAGCCCCCGTTGGGGACAATGTCGGTGGCCACCACGTGGCCCGAGAGCTCCTGCTGGCCCTGGAACCAGCTCAGCGGGATGTCGGCAGGGTAGAAATCCATCATGGAGCAGAGCAGGCGGCCGGGGCCGGGCTGGGAGCTCGAGGGCACCAGCGAGATGGACACGCTGGGATGGGCAGGGGGCTCGGGGACCCCCCCCAGTGCAGATCTGCCCCTCCACCCCCCAAGGTGCAGGGAATCGCTGCAGGGATGGAGTGCTGGGGGAGAGGGAAGCACCCTGCTTCCATCCCAACCCCACCTTTCCCTCCGCTCTCCTCTCCTTTCTCATTGTTTTCCCAATCCACAGACCCCCACCCAACTCAATTTTGGGGCCCCAGCCCCCTCTTTTTCCCCACTCTTCTGTTCCTTCCGAATCGTCCCTCCAATCTCCAACCATCC
>JAVTVJ010010887.1:0-40605 GCA_034509425.1 Eopsaltria australis | reverse complement strand
GGGCTCGGGGACACCCCCAGTGCAGATCTGCCCCTCCACCCTGCAAGGTGCAGGGAATCGCTGCAGGGATGGAGTGCTGGGGGAGAGGGAAGCACCCTGCTTCCATCCCAACCCCACCTTTCCCTCCGCTCTCCTCTCCTTTCTCATTGTTTTCCCAATCCACAGACCCCCACCCAACTCAATTTTGGGGCCCCAGCCCCCTCTTTTTCCCCACTCTTCTGTTCCTTCCCAATCGTCCCTCCAATCCCCAACCATCCTCACTGTTTGGTTTGGGGGATTCGAGGCCGGTCCTTCTAAATCTGGGGTCCCATCCACCCTTTCTCTCAAATCAGGCAGCTCCTGGCAGCTTTTTTCTGGGAGGAATCCCCGAGTATGGGATTTTTGGGTTGTAGTTTAAAGGGGGACAGCTCAGTTTGGCTTTCCCCTCCCTGCTGTGTCCTCTCAGCTGCCCCTAACTCACTGAGGATGCTGGGATTTCCTTCCTGGGGACAAGGACCTTCATTCCCTTCCAGGACCCAATGCTCAGCTGGGGGTCCAGGTCAGGGGGTCCTTGAGCAGCTGCCCCAGAAGCTCCACCAGGGTCTCCCAGCGCAGCCGGAGCTGCTCGGCCTGGGGTCCCCAAAGCCCTCAGGAGCCCCCAAGTCCCTCCCAGGAACCCTCAACTCCCTCAAACCCAGCATCCCCAACAGCCCCTGGAAGTTCCCCCCATGGCACCGGCCATGGCCATGTCCCCACATGTCACTGGCCATGTCCCACCACGTCCTCACCCATGGCTGTCTCCCCACCACCTTTCCATCCCTGTCATTGTCCCCCACGTCTCCATCCATGCCCGTGTCCCCCCATGTCCCCACGAATGGCCATGTCCCTGTCCATGTCCATGTGTCCCCGTGTCCCCACCCCTGGCTGTGTCCCCCCATGTCCCATGGTAAAAAGATGAGAGTTGCTGTGGTACATAAGAGGACAAACAGCATTCGTTTAACCCATGCTCTGCCAGGGAAGCACAAAAATTTGTCCCATTCCCATCCTTTCCCCATCTGGACCGGTACATGAGATACTTTCTTATTTCCTTTGTTATCAGTTTCACCACTTTTCCATTGTCATCTGTTTGCAAACAGCACTTTGAGTCATTTAATTCTCCACAAACTTCTCCAAACTCCTTTTGCTGACGGATAATCTGATCCCATCCCATGGGGAAATGTCACATTCCTCATCTGAGTGGACTGGTGGACAAGAAGGTCAGGAGCTGGAGCTGTCTGCTTGGTTATTATTATGAGGACAGCTTGTAATCTAATGATGCAATTCCAATTCTAAATGGGTTCTCTGGCTCCTGATATGAATTTGTTTGGGTTCCCAGGGGCTGGTCCATGCAGGATTTGCTCTGGGGCCGTTCATCTTCTCCCTGTTTTTAGGCTCTTCCTCCAGCCAGGGCTGCATCCATTGACTTCTTTTCTCTGATGAAATCATCAAATACTTGGATTCCCAACTGATTTCCCTGAATGTGTGGCAGCAAAACCACCCCAGAGGTCTGACACACCTTGTGTAACATAGTGACAGCACAAGTTGCAGTGGGGACAGGGATGAATCCCCCTCACTTGTTTTTAGTGAAGTTTTCCCAACATTCTCCATTTGCTGTTTTCCTTTGCAGCTTAACCAATTTCTGTGGCAGAGTCAGAAGTGCTCAGTGTGGGCTCTGCCTTTATCTGTGCAAATTCCGTGTGTGGGAGCAGGCAGAGCTTGGGGTGAGGGACAGAGGGAATGAGCCCAATTCCTCCCGCAGGCAGGAAGCCTCTGGTGCATTGGCACACTTGCCCCAGCAGTGTTAATTTGCATTTCTAAAGCTCTTTCACTGAGTTCCTGGAACCAAAGCTTCTCTTCCTCGGAGCCCTCGGGTGATTCACCCGTTCCCCACCACCCGCCCCCACCTCTCCCAGATTTTTTGTTTTTTTTAAACAATATTCCATTAACTGTATAGAGTAAAAGGGTCACTTAAACTTCTAGTTTTTCAAAATGCAGCCTAAAGGTGAACGTTTCCTATTGGACCCGGATTTCTTTGCCTCTGATGTTAATTAGGTGCACACTCCTGGATTTCCTTCTCAGCCTTTTCCAGACCAGGTATCTCCAGCTGTGCCTGGGCATTGTCTGGGGTAGTTGTTGGTTGATGTTTACTGATGGGCGTTGATGTTTTGTTGATGGTCATTATCTTTTTGGGAATCTTTTGGGCCATTCCCAGTCTGTTGAGATGTTCAGCTCATCTCCCTTGAGTGCTGTAACATCCCTTAAAAATAAAACTTGAAATTTCTTTCCCCAAGGCAAAGGCAAACCAAGCCTGACTGGAGAAATCTATTTTATAAATTTTAAACATGGTGTATTTTACAACAATCTAATCCCACCCAGCCCAACGTCAGTGTAATTGAGAGCCAGAGTCGAATTCTCATGTTGTTTTCCGCAGCCCCTGTGGCAAGTGCAGGCACAGAAAGCACTGAAGCTGCAAGAGTGCCAGCAAGGATTGGCCCCCAGTGGCTGGAGATGCCAAAGGAGGGTGCCCAGGCAGACGATTTCAGCAGAGGATGTGTGGGCAGGCCCAGGGGCTTCCCCCGCTGTGGAGCCCTGGCTGCTGCTGCGTTGCCTTCAGTGCAGGCTCAGTGGCAGCCTCCCATCCTCCTGCTGCAGCCGGCAAGTCCAAATCTGCACGGCTTCAGACACCTTGAGGCCAGGCTGAGGGGTCCCCCTGTGTTCAGCTCTGCTGGCGCCTGTTTCTGTGCTCAGGGACACTTGCAATGGGCCACGCCACTTGGCCACCAGTTCTGCTTCTTTGCACTCCTGGAGCACCACCCAAAGTCCTGCTTGCATGTTGTGAGCAGCAAAGTGCCAAGGCAGGCTCTGTGCCAGCCGAGCTTCCTGTGCAAGAGATTTCACAAGAGACAGGATTCTGGCCACACACTGCTTGAAACAGACATCCCTTATCTCCAGCCCCATGCTAGGCGCAGAATTACCAGGGTAAGGAATTCCCAACACCAATTGCAAGGGAGATAATTGAATATTCTTGCCAAAGCCAATGGCAGAAACTGTAACCATGGCATTTTGGTTTCTATCAGCAGCTTCAAAAGGTGTTTCTTTCTTTCCCCATTCATTCTTTCTACCTGACCTGAGGTCTTTGCGTGCCGGGGGTTTTGGAGGTCCCATTGTATTTCTAAAGCAGCCATAATCCCCTGCAGGATCTTTCCTGTAAAATGAGTTCCCCTCTCTGAGTCTATTGCTTCCACAGTCCCTTATCTTGGAATTCTTGGTTCTAAAAATGCCTTTAGAATTGGTCCAGTGGTGGCTGCAGCAGTGGGAAATGCTTGTGCCAGCCTGTGAGCTGCCACGCTGTTAGCAGAAGATATTGAAGCCTTGGTGCTCAGGGCATTTCAGTGCCAGGCTCTTGCAAGCACACCCAGCTGCGGGGTTTGAGCTGAGCATGGGAGCGGTGACCTGCGCTTTGTGTCATTCCCTTTCCTTAACAACAGCGTGTCTTGGGACTCTTTTCCCTTGTGCTGCCCTTGAAGAGCCTTCCATAAACACATTTTCTCCCTCAGGCCAGGGAATGTCTCCTCAATCTCTCCTATGCCGGGTCTGCAGCTCTGTCACTTGAATGCAGTCATGGGTTTCTTCCCAGCCCCCCTGTCCAGGGCCGTGATTGGCGGGGGGCAGATCCGGCCCCAGGATGGATTGGGAATGGAGACCCCCGTGTGTCCCTCCCGTGTCACCCCACTCTGGGGGGGCTTTGGAAGGCACCTGAATCCCAGCACGGCACCCAGTGAGTCCCTGAAGGCGCTGGGACCTCCTGTCTTACCAGGGGAATTTGGGGAGGAGGCGCGTGGGGGGCACCCAGGCCGGGCCAAGAGCCCAGCGCTGCCCCAGCCCAACCTGCCCCGGCTTCATCCCAGCTCCTTCCGTGAGATGCGACGGCCTTGGGAAAAGGAGGGGCCAAGGGTTGATGCTGGTCCTGGGGGGAGCAGAAGAAGGGATGGAGGAGGAGAAGGAGTGGTGAGGAAGGAGCGGGAGGAGTTCTGGAGAGGAGTAGAGGGAGGCAGGATTAGGCAGGAGGCAGAGCGGGAGGAGGGATGCAGGGGGAGCCGGGGGAGGAGGAGCTCGAGGAAGAGGAGGGAGAGAGGAAGAGGAGGAGCAGCAGCAAGGAAGTGGTGGGGGGCGGCCATTCGCTGTGTCCACTGCGGATCCGCAGATGAGCGGGGAGGGGGAACTCACCCCAGATCTCTCGGGGGGTCCCCGAGCAGCGTTTTTTCCTGAGGGGGGTCATTTGAACTTGCGGCTTCCAGGTTTTGAACCCCAAATCTCATTAAGGGTCCCTGGGAGGGTTTCATTTTGGGGTGGGGATTTTTGGATCCTGCGGGACCCCAAAGCTTAGCTGCAACTTCCCATTTGGGGGATATTTTGTGATCTCCACGTGGTGATCTCTCAGTGCCGGGGTGGGAGAGGACATCATCTGTGATCCCTGGAAGCCAGGATCATAAAGTGAGTGATGGGAGAAGGGATGCATGGAACCCCCAATAACCTCTTGATCATCCCTAATGGATCCCTGGAAATAGGGAAATCCCAGGAGCCACGGGACCCCGACCAGCTCAGGGAAGGGAGATCCCCAGGACCTCAAAGTGGAGAGATCAGCGAGGGGGAACCCCTAGAAAGGTTTTCTTGGGCTGAATTGTTTTGTCTTGTGTTTTTATGGACAAAAAGCCCCCAGAGACTTCTGGAGCTGGACCTAGCATCTGGAACTCTCAACCTAAGGTGATCACCTCTTGTTTTTCTCCCAAACCAGAACTTGTCATTCCCAAGCCGTGGCCGGATGGAGGAGAAGGAAAAGCCCCGGAGATGTCACGTGAGGAGGGGCTGCAAACCCAGCCCAAGGAGCTGCAAGGAGGAAAGACCCTCCCTGTGCCAGGAAGGTGGCTGGAGATCCAGGCAGAGCCAGGAGCTGGGGGAGAAGCCTCAGGGCGAGGAGAAGCACCACAAGTGCCTGGAATGTGGGATGGGCTTCAGGTGCAGCTCACACTTGATCCGGCACCAGAGGATCCACACTGGAGAACGGCCCTATGAGTGTGGGGAATGTGGGCAGAGCTTCACACACAGTTCTACTCTTATCAAGCACCTTAGAATCCACACTGGGGAAAAGCCCTACGAGTGCTTGGAATGTGGAAAGAGCTTCCGCCAGAGCTCCAACTTGATCCGTCACCAGAAGATCCACACTGGGGAATGGCCCCATGAGTGTGAGGAATGTGGGAAGAGCTTCCAGCAGAGCTCCAACCTGAGAAACCATCAACTCATCCACACTGGGGAGAGGCCCTACGAGTGCCCCGAGTGTGGGAAGAGGTTTCAGACCAGCTCCCATCTCCTCAGACATCAGCGGATTCACAGAGAGGAGAGGCCCTTCCGCTGCCCCGACTGCGGGAAGGGCTTCAAACGCAACTCTCACCTCATCCTGCACTGGCACATCCACACCAGGGAGAGGCCCTACAAGTGTCCCCAGTGCAGGAAGAGATTCTACTGCAGCTCTTACTTGACCAAACACCAACAGAGGCACCACTAAGAGAAGCCCTGTGAGTGCCCTGAGTGCAGGAAGAGCTTTGTGCGCTGCTCCAGCTCCAACCCCCATGGGAGAATCCGTGTTGGATGATCCCCAGTGACCCATCTTGGGCAGAGTCCTGGTCATCTCCATTCTGGGTGATCCATGTTTGGATGCAATGCATTGGGTTTGTGTGGCCAGGTTTTGGTATCAGGGGCCTCCAGGGGTTGCTTTTGTCAGCACCTTCCAGAACCTTCCGCTGTGTCGGGCTTTTGTTCTGCTCTGCCCCAAAGGCAAGGGGAACCTAGGGTGCCCCTGGATCCTGTGGGGCACATTAGAGTAAATCAGAAGTGATTGGTCTCTGTTTATAAATATAATTCTGCAGGGTTTTTTTAGAACAATTCAGCTGCTGGGTAAAGGGGGTTTGGAGCCCTTTTGGTTGTGTGCTACCATTAAAAGCATAAAACTAAGAATTAGGAAAATGTAGAAGTGAAAAGAAAATATAAGAGTAGAAAGAGACACAGTCACCAGCCCTGGATGGGGCTATAAAACTTTTGGTGTTGATGGTTCCAATGTCCCTCTCCTTTGTCTAAGTGATAGTCCCGGGCTAGACCCTGGGGGCGTGGGAAGCCCTGGAAGCTCCAATTTCTGTGGGTTAATACAGGTTCAGGTTTGGGTGAACACCCAGGTACCTCCCCCAGGGGAGTTTTACACTGTCTGATGTCCCACTGTGGATCCTGGGGCACTTTGGGGGGCTCTGATGGTTCATGGCCCCTTGTGAGACGTGGCCCTGCCTGTGCCGGCAGCGCAGCTGAGCCAGGTATGGCCCATGGGAGGGGATGGAAAGCTGCAGGGCTGGGTGTGAATGTCCCGGGCCTTCCTTGGGGGAGTTTCCAGAGGTGAGGCAGTTGTGTAAGGGAGGGCATTGCCCTGGTGCAAAGGCCTGTCCCAGCTGGCAGCATCTGCTTGTGCTGGGCCTCTGCCCTTCCCTGGCTCCCAGCGCGGCTCGTCCCCTGCGGGGCTGGGTGTTCACCCCCTGTGGCCCTGGGCGCTTCCTGTGCCCATGGCCAGCAAAGCCCCCGCTGCTTTTGCCAATGGCCACTGCTTGGAGCCATTGACCCCCAACATTTCAGTCCCTCACAGCTCTGCACCCCAGAAGCCGGGAGGGATCGGTAGTGCCTCAAAACAACTCCATTGCCCTGAAAATGGCTCAAGTGCACCACCAAAAGACTCAAACCCACCTGAAAATTTTGGGGTATCCCCTGTGCCCAAGTTGCTCCCAGTTGTAGATGTTCCTGTTCAGGAATTTGGCTCAGCTGTTGTCATCAAGGAAGTGAGACTGCTGTTCTGGACGTTTCTGCTCTTCTTTTTTTTATTTTGAGATTTTCTTTTTTTTTGGCTGTGTGCCATGTTGGGGTTCATTTGCCTCCCAATCACCCCCAGAGCGGGGTGGCATGGGAAGACACACGGGGTTCCCCATTCCCGATCCATCTTGTGGCTGGTTCAGGCCCCCACACTCACAGAACCCCCTAAGTCCCTCCCCACTGCCCCCCAATATACAGGACTGGATTGTACTGGAGTGCTTTACTGGGAACACTGGGAGCAGCCAGGCGGGGGCAGAGTGACAGTAGGTCTGAGGGGGACACATGACCCCCCCCAAATCAGCTTGGGGATGGAGCAGGGGGTCCCGGCTGGGCCCAAGGCCATGGGGAGGGGCTATGGGCACTGGCGGCTCAGGAGTTCTCTGGACAGAGAAAAGGGGGTGACACTGGGCTGGGGGCCCCAGGGGGAGTACACACGCTCTGGGGGAGGGGGGACATCACCCCTGGGACGCCCCCTCGCCTTCTTGTGCAGGTAGAAGCTGAGCCCCAGTGCCAGGAAGACGAAGCCCAACACGAAGCCCCAGATCCCCGTCAGCATCTTGCTGCGGCTGGCATCCAGTGGCATCTCTGGGGGGTCTGCAGGGGTCAGGACCCCCAAAAACTTCTCACAGACACCCCAAAGGCCCTCTAGGCACCCTCCCAGTTGCTCCCCACCACCCCAGGATCCCCAAACCCTCTCCCAGTCCCTTTTCAGCCAGGCCAGGACTCACCAAGGCCCCTCCCAGTCTCTCCCCAGCACAACCAACCTCCTAAGCCCCACTTCTCCATCCCCAATCTCCTTCCAGCCCATCCAGGTTCACTCAAACTCCATCCCCCAGCGCCCCCAAACTCCCTCCCAGTGCTCACCAGGACCCCCAGAAACTCCATCCTACCCTCCCCAAGATCCTTCAAACTCATTCTCAGCCCTTCCAGTCCCCCGAGCCTCTCTCCCAGTTTAAACCAGGCTCTCTCAAACTCCCTCCCAGTTACTCCCAGCACATCCCAATCCCCTTCCCAGCCCTCCACTCTGTCCCTCCCAGCCCCCCGTGGCTGTGGGGGCCGGGCTGTACCCCAGTGCCGGCTCAGGGGGTGCTCCAGGCTGTTGTGCTCCACCTGGCAGGTGAAGGTGACCCCGTGCTGGGGGGGCGTTTCCAGCAGCACCAGGAGCTGGTAGGTCCAGTCCCCATTGGGGACAATGTCGGTGGTCACCACGTGGCCCGAGAGCTCCTGCTGGCCCTGGAACCAGCTCAGCTGCATGTCGGCAGAGTAGAAATCTATCAAGGAGCAGAGCAGGCAGCTGTGGCTGGGCTGGGAGCTCGAGGGCACCAGCGAGATGGACATGCTGGGGGGCACTGGGAGGGAGCAGGGACACACTGGGATCGCTAGGAGGCCACTGGGAGAGACGGGAGAGGGCTGGTGTAGCATTGAGAGGGATTGGGAATGTACTGGGAGGAACTGGAGTGGCACTGGGAGAGATTGGAGGTCTGGGAGTGGACGTAGAAGGACTTGAAAAGGAATTGGAGTGGACGGGGAATTGTATAAGAGGGAGTGGTAGGGACTGGAGAGGCACTGGGAGCAACTTTTGTGGCACTGGGAAGGATTGCAGGGACACTGGGAGGGCCTGGTGTGGCACTGGGTGCGACTGGGAATGAAGTGCGCGGCACTGGGAGGCCGAGTCCGGCGCGGGGCACGGGGCGCTGCGGGTCTGCCTGGCAACAGAGGAGTCATCAAAGACACGCGCTGTGATTGGCTGAGAGACGTCAGCTCCACGCCTGGTTGAGCTGGACATGCGGAGAGCCACTGGGATGGACTGGGAGCAACTGAGGGGGGCAGGAGTCCCCGGGGATGGGCACAAGGAGGGCTCAGGGCTCGGGGACGGTTCCCAGGGAGGTTTTGAGAGGCTCCAGGGTCACTGCCAGGGCAGGGCCCGAGGGGACACGCTCTGATCTACGCTCACCGCAGCGCTCCACGCTGAACGGGGCATCAAGCACATAGTTGGGCCGGCAGTAATCGTCCACCAAAGTCCGCACGTACTCCAGTGTTCCCGGTTTGTTGTTCCAGCACCGCGCCTGTTTCACCCCATAGGGGGTGTCCCCCACAAAAACCCCCACATCGCTGTCAAAGTGCACGAGCTGCTCCCGGTTGTGGATGTGCCTCTGCACGTACCTCACCTTCTCCGTGCCGTTAATGAAGTGACCCTTGTGCTTTACCAGAAACCCTGGGTGTTCATGACACAGGTCAGGGGGTGCCCCCCCAGCAGCCTTCACCACCCCCCAGCAAGCTCAGAGCTCCAGGGGCCACCCCGGATCTCCACTCCGCACCTCCTGTGCCCCACGGCCGCCACGGGACCCTCCTGCCCGCGCTCCCACTTCCTCTTTTCCACCCTTCTCCCCATTTCCCCTTCCACATCCTCTCCCCTCCCACCTCCAGACTCCCCAGTTCACCTTTGGGGTCCTATTCCCCGCTTTTCCCCTTTACCTCCCTTTCCCTCCCAATCCCCTAAGCCCAAGCCCCCTCCCTCTCAGTGTTGGGGTTCCATCCTCCCCTTTTCCCCACTTTCCCACCTTCTCCCACCCCTTCCTCACCTTCCCCCAATCCTCAGCTCCTCCCCCTCTTCCTTTGGGGGGATCCTCTCCTCGTTCCACTCAATTTAGGTGTCCCACACCCCCGCTTTCCACTCTACCCCCTGTCCCACCGCGTCCTGCCCACCCGCTCACCCGAGAGCTCTGCGCCCGCAGCCGGGGAGGCTCCCAGCACCACCAGTGGCACCAGTACGGCTCCAGCTGCCGCCACACGCCCCATGGCCAGCGCCGGGCAGGTGCCGCCAGCCCCAAAGTGGCCGTGCTGGACTGGGAGCACCAGTCCGGACCAGTGCGGGGTCAGCAGCGCCGCGATTGGCTCTGATTGGCTGAGGGCACTTTCGGGGACCAGTTTTCCAGAGGCTCTGCCTGACAGCTCATGAGTCATAAACTCCTCGCGTTCTGATCGGCTGCAGCGCCTTGCGGCTGGTTTTTCCTTGGCTGAGGGGTTTCCGGGACGCTGAAGAACTTGGGTTGGCTCTTTGGGGAGGGGGAACCTTGGGGTGCTGGGCAGGTGGGAGCTCGGCTGTGCCCAGAAATGTGTCCCCAGGCACGCGGGATCTCAGGGGTGCCCACGGCGTGCGGTGACGCTGGCCCGATGCCAGGCACCCACCAAAGCCACTCTGTCCCTGCCCCCCGCAGCCACACGGGACACAAAATGGAACCGAGGGTTCCTGGCTGGGGACAAGGACCGGGAGAGATCCCTCAGCAAACACCGGCACGGCCACAACAGACCCAGCCTGGGCACAGGGAGGGAATTTATTCCCAACCAAATCACAGCAGCACAAGGACAAGGGAAAGAAATCTCTCCAACACCTTCCCCACACACAACAGGGATCACCCAGAACGGGGGGCACCAGGGCTCTGCCCAACTGGGATCACTGGGGATCATCCAATGCGGATCCTCCCATGGGGGCGGAGCTGGAGCAGCACACGAAGTTCTTCCTGCACTTGGGGCACTCACAGGGCTTCCCTTAGCGGTGCCTCCGTTGGTGTTGGCTCAAGGCTGAGCTCTGGGAGAATCTCTTCCCACACTCAGGACACTTGTAAGGCCTCTCCCCGGTGTGGATGCCCTGGTGGTTGAGGATCTCCAAATTCCATCTGAGGTTCTCCTAACATTCCAAGTACTCTTAGGGACATTCCACAGTATGGAGCTTGATGTAGTCAGAGGTCCCACTGAAGCTCTTGCCACATTTCAAGCACTCGTAGGGCTGTTCCCCAGTGTGAAGTTCTCTCAGCTTGAACTTCCACCTGAAGCCCTTCCCACATTCCAAGCACTTGTGCAGCTTCTTCCCACCCTGAGACTTCTCCACCAACTCTGAGCTTAGTCTGGATGTCCGGCTGCCTTCCCGGCTCAGGGAGGGTCTTTCCTCCTTGCTGCTCCCTGCGCTGGGTTTGCAGCCCCTCTTCATGCAGCATTTCCGGGACTTTTCCTCCTCTTCCATCTGGCAACGGCTTGGGAATGACAAATACTGGTTTTAGGGGAAAGCAAGGTGGGAGCACCTTGGGCTGGGGGTTTCTCCTGCCCATGCCCATCTCTAACTCTCAGTAAGTATCTTGCATCCATTAAAATCTCCAAAATATCAAGATACAGCCCAAAAACCATCCCAGGTGTTCTCCATCTCTGGTCTCTTCACTTTGGGGTTCCAGAGGTTTCCCTTCCCTGGGATGATGGGGGCCCCATGTCTCCAGGGCTTCCCGTTCTCCAGGGTCCTGCTTAGGGCTCATCCAGGGGTTTTTGGGGTCCCAAGCATTCCTTCTACCCTGATTAGGTATTTTGGGATACCACAGATACCAGGAGTTCCTCCTTTCCAGGCTCCCCCCCACTCCAGGCTGCGGGGGTCCCCCAGCTCCGGAATTGTCCCTCTCCCTTCACCCCACTCCATAGGATCCAGGGGCTCCCCTCTACTGCCCTCCTGGGGGATCCCATATTCTGATGTCCTACTCCCATCCCAGCACCAGGCCATCACCACGTAGAGACACCAAAATATCCCCCAAAGGCGCATTTGCAGCTCAACTTTGGAGTCCCTCAGAATCCAAAATCCTACCATTCAAAATGAAACCCTCCCAGGGGCCCTTAACAATATTTGGGGCTCGATTCTGGAATCTGTGTGCTCCCAAGCCCCTCCAAGAAAAAACGATGCTCAGGAACCCCGCAAGAGATTTGGAATGAGCTCCCCCTTCCCGCTCACCTGCCGAATGTGGTGGGGGCAAAGATCCCGGGGCCAGGGGGAGTGAGGACACAGGAGGCACTGGAACCTCCCACTTCTCCCTTTCTTCCTGTTCCTGCTCCTCCTCTTCCTGAATCTCCTCTTCTTCTCTCTCTCCTCCTCTTCCTGCTCCTCCTCCTTCCTAATCCCGCTTCCTCCCCAGTTCCTCCCTTCTGTGTATTTAGAGTGGAGAACCTTGCTTGTTTTCAGAGCTAGAACAAAGATCCCAGATGGAACAAGCCTTGCTGGTTTTAGTCAGAGCCATCAGTGACTAAAGGTCGAGTTTCCTTTGGTTTGGTCCCGTCCTTGCTCCTCTTCAGTGTTCAGGCTGGGCTCTGGGGTGTCCTCATTTGCTGCATTTTCGGAGTTCCTCTGGATCCTTTGAGCCATGGGCTGTGCCCCGGGAGGATTCTTTGTGCTCCTTTGTGACACAGGAGAACCTTGCAGGCGGTTTTTGCGGGAGCTGCTGCTGTGATGTCACAGGAACGTTGCCACGTCCCCGTGGTGTTCCCGTTGCTGTGGGGCACGGAGGCCTCGGTGTCCAGAGCGGCTCTGGGTGCCTGCTCCTTGCCGGAGGATCCTCCTGCCCGAGGCATTGCCAGCAGCCAGCCCAGCCCCTGACGGGTGTCCTTCTGTGCTTGCAGGGCTGCAGGCTGCAGACGTGTGCAGCACGGCCACAATGATCCAGCAAGTGGCTGCTGCCCTTTGCACTCTGTACTCCGTGGCTTATTCAGGGTATTTTTTAACCCACCTGGCACGTAAGTCGAGGTTTTCCCTGGCTGCAGCATCTGTGGCTTTGGGCTCGCTGTGTGCTTTCTGTTCTTCCACTGGCACTGAGCTGACTTTGTCACCAAATTGCCATGAAGACACCGTGGCTTTGGGAGAGCTCCTGCCAACAGCTGCAGCTGGAAAAGGGGGTGTCTGCAGCCAGCGGGGCGTGCACAGCATTTGCAATGAGGCCGGGGGGCTTCTGTTCCCTCAAGGGGAGAGTCTGTGGCAGTGGAGCCTGGAACTCTCTCCGTTTGCTGCTCCAGCCAAGAACGGACACAGCCCAGTATTTTGTGCTGTTCTCTTGCTTGCTGTGGGAAGGGACTGTGGCTCCTGGGGGGATGCTGTGAAAGCAAAATGCTCTCTCTCGGGGTTGCCTTGCTCTGTGCGAGTTCCCACCACAGGCAGGTTTTTCCTTACAGCATCTGGTTCATGTTCCCTCTCCCCTTGCAGGGCACCTCACGCGTGGATCCCAAGCAGCTCCTCCTTCGGTGAGTGGGAAAGGGACCTTTGGTGTTGGGAATGGTGCAGCAAGTTGTGAGCGTGGCGTGTGGCACTCGAGTGCCAGCCTGGGAGGCTGAAGGAAACTTCCTGTCAGTGCCTCTGCAGCAGCAGCAGCAGCAAAGGGATCCCCGGCAGTTTTCTCCTTTTCTGCTGAGGAGCTTTTGGAGAGCTGCAGCTCTGGTTTAGCAGGCAGGAGATTGCTTGCTGCCTTTAGCCATGGTGGAATATCCAATTCCCAACAATAAGTGGCAATGTCCACTTTAGCCCATTCCTGGTTTGTACAGCTCCGAATCCCATTTCTGCTCAGTGCAGCTGGATGTGCAGCTGAGGATAAATAAGGTGAGACCTGAGACAGAACTTCCCGTCCCTCATGCCACCGTCTGTCCCCAGGGCACAGAAGCAGCAGCAGCACCTCCTCTGGCTCCCTGTGCTTCCAAAGAGGAGGCCAAAGAGGAGGAAGAGAGCAGTGACCTTCCCGCTGTTCTGGGGGACGATGGTGAACTTCCCTCTGTGCCGGGAGATGACAGTGAACTTCCTGCTATCCTGGGGGACGAGGGTGAACATCCCACGCTTTGGGAATACAACGGCCAAGCTCCCACGGTGTGGGACGAGAACAGGGAACATCTCCCGGTGTGGGAGGAGGACGGTGGACATTGCTCAGTGTGGGATGAGACTGGCCAAGCTCTCACAGCATGGGACAAGGATGACAGACATCTTGCGGTGTGGGACAAGGACAGAGGACATCCTGTGGCTTGAGAGGAGGAGGGTGAACATCTCCCAGCATGGGAAGTGGAGAGTGAAAATCCTGTGGCTTGGAAAGATGATGGAGAACATGCAGCGTTTTGGGAAGAGGACACTGAAGCTCCTTGTGCTTGGGAAGAGGACACTGAAGCTGCCTCCGCTGCGGGATCCTGGGCTGAAGGTTCTGACAGCAGCACAGCCCTGCAGCCAGAGGGGAGAGGGCAGTGGTGCCTGGTGCAGCTGAGTACGTCTGCTCTGTTCCTGGCTGCCAGAGCAGGTGCTGTGTGTGTGTCTCAGCATCAGCTGCAGCCAGGGTTGCTCTGCAGCTCAATGTCCCAGAGTCATTTATTGTCCCTCCCCAGCTGAGACCAAGGGGCTCATGGCCCCAGGGACTGGGGCTGCCTTTGGGCTCTGCTGCAAGGCGGGGTCTCCATCTGGGAGGGAGCGTCTTCCACGTGGTTTCTTTCAGGGAGCGCCGTGAGTGTGGGGGAGCCTGCCCAGAAATACCGGGAACTGGAGCAGATTGGCCAAGGGTGAGTGCACGGCTGTTACTTCTGCACAAGCAGGGCCCGGGGATTTTGCTGGTGCAGGATCAAGTGAGAAGTCAGGAGAGCACCAAACACCTTCAGACACTGGGGTACCATCCTGCTGTCTCCCAGTCCTGATCACAATTGATCCCAGAAGGCACCGTCAAAGGCCCCTGAGGCTGGCAGGGTCCTGCCTGAAGCAAGGAACAGCACCTCGAAGATCTTCTGTCCCTGCAAATGTATTGCCCAAAAGAGCAACTCACCCTCTGGTGACTGTCAGAAAACAGTTCTCAAGAAGATTTCTTTCAGATATTTTGATTCAAAAAATATCCACCGGTCAGGATTATCAAGAGAATGGTTCAGAAACAGAAACCAGAGATGAACTAATAAGGGCTCTTTTCAGCACAGGCAGCAGAGCCCATACATTCAGTAAGAGACACAGAGCTGCTGCCCTCGAGGGCAAAATGCATCACCTGCCTGATGGCAGGGCCCTTGTGGATCCTGCAGCTCTTAGGCAGGAAATACAAAAGGATGAAATGCATTCTTTTCCAGCTTTTTAGACACCCACCCCCCACCCCAGGTTCTGAACTAAAGGAACTCAGCGTGGACATTTGGGATTTGCTCCAGCCCTTTTCCCTCGTCTTGGGTCTCAGTTTCCTCTTGCACACCTTGCGTGGCAGAGGGCTGGTGGCTGCTGCACTGCTGTTGGAAGGGTGGATGCACCCGGGTGTTTTGTGAGTGCTGCAGGCAGCAGAGATCTCCTGTCTGGGCTGGCTTGCACTGCCAGGGCCTCAAGCGCTGCTTCTTTCTTCTCTGCTCTTTTGTCTCCAGGGCTTTTGGAGCCATTTCTAAAGGACTCGCCAGGGCCACTGGAGGAGAGGTCAGTGCCAACACGCCCGGCACGTCTGGCAGCTCTCCAGGGCTCTCCCCTCTGCTGGGAGCTGTGCCTGGAGCTCTGGGGGGCCAGCAGAGCTTTCCTGCACAGGCTGTTCCTCTGAAGGCACAGCAGTGTCAGCCTGCAGAGCACAGCTGGGACACACTTGGTCCTTCTCAAGTGCCCAGAGGAGTGCAAGGAGGGCAGCGGTGTCTGCCAGAGCAGGACATGCTGCCTTGCTCTTCATATCTAAAAACGGGAATGCAGCAGCTGGGGGAGACTGAGGCCTCATTTATCTCCATCCCAGCCTCGGGCAGGAACACTAGTTAGCAGTTTTTCCATCCTGGGGTTCATCTCCAAAGGACACCTCAAGGCCTAATTAAGGAGAGATCCTGCTTGGGATCGCTTTGGGCTTTCAGTCCTGCTGCAGCTGTTCCCAGAGAGAGAGGGAGAGAAATGAGAAGATGGATGTGCAGAGCAAAGCTCTCTCCTAAATCCTGCAGCTGTGTTTGGGTCTGGTGTCAGTGCCAGCCTGGGACAGGGATCATCTGAGCCATGGACGAGTGCCTTTGCTTTGTTGTGCAACCCCAAACAGAGCAGCTGCATTTGAAATCATGGCCAAACCCCATAGAATTGCTAAAGGGCTCCCAGGTCTGTTTTCACAGAATCTGAATTAACTCCTGCTTCCAAAATGTGTTTTTAATAATAATAATAATAATAATAATAATAATAATAATAATAATAATAATAACAGTAATGATGATGATGATGATGATTATAAACGAAGGCCATTAAAGAAGGCTGTAGGTGCAGAGAATGTTGTTGGAGCTTTGAGGCTGACAGCTGAGGGACTATTTCTGCAGGGCTTCCAAGGCCAAATGTCTCTGGCCACGTGTCCTGTGGGCGGCCCGCAGCCAGCAGAGCAATGGGCTGTGGGAATGGCACTTGCTGAGCTCTGGTGTCCCATCCCAGGGCACTTTGGCCCAGCCCGGCTCCGTCGCTCCACAAAGACTCGCTCCGTGGTTGCTGTGGCCTCCTGCCACAGACTCCTCCAGCTAAAGCTCTGCAATGTCCCTTCAGGTGGCCATAAAGAAAATGAGTCTCAGGGGGCAGAAGAGGCAACGAGCTGTGAATGAGATGGTGGTCCTGAAGGACGTGAAGAGTCCCAACATTGTCAGCTCCTTGGACAGGTGAGTGCTTCAGCTCTTATCCCTGCACGGGCCCTGAGTTCATCTTTTCTGCCATCCGTAGCCTGCAGCCTGGTTGGAAAAAGCCTGACCCGGCCACATCTTCCCAAAACAACAGCCTGGCAGTTCCCTCCCTCCCTCCCTCCCTCCCTCCCTCCGTGTGCTTTTGTTGCTTTGCTTTGGTTTGTCCTTCAAGCTGACCCCGTTTTCTGTGTCTTATGCCAAGTGCTGATAAACCATGGCAGAAATTATTTCCCTTGGCTCCTTCACCCCAACTCTTTTCCATTGCTGCAGATGCCAGGAAGAGCAGGTTCTTGTTTCCAGAAACGCCTCCTTTGCCCATTTTTCAATGGCCCTGCCAGTTTCTGAAGGGACTTTCTGCAAGGTTTCCCAAACACTTGACCACTTTTGTGCCAAGTGCTGCACGGCCTCCTCCCCTGGATAACTGGCAGTTGTGCTGCCTCGTTCTGGAGGCAATGGTGGCACTGATGAGTTCAGATGCTGAACCAGCTGGGGCCGAGTGCTGTGCTTCCACATTGATCTGGGCTGTTGCTAAACTGCATTTTGCACTTGCTTGCTATCTAAGGCCTCTCCTTTTTCACAGGTGTCTCCTTCTCCTTCACACTGTGCAGATCCCAAGGACTGTGCAGCCTGGCAGGAATGTCTCTCCATCTGACCCTGGCCTCATTTACAAGTGACCTGCAAACAAAACCCCACTGGAGGCTTTTCCATGGGGGAATTGAGCCGTGCACGTTCATCTCCGTGCCATTGTTTTCCTCTTCCAGCTTCCTTGTAGATGGAGATCGCTGGCTGGTGATGGAATACATGGATGGAGGAACTTTGCAGACACGCATGGCTGAAGGAGAGATGGCAGCTGTCAGTCGGGAGGGGAGGGATCCTGCTTGTGCTTCCCATGGCTGGGACACACTGCTCCTTCCAAGCAGGCCGTGAGAACAGGAGTGGCTTCATGCTCACAGCTTTGTTCCTGGGTTGTTTTGATGAGCTGCAGCAGAAGGAGCCTCTGAAGTGAACGGCCTGCCAGCATCACTGCACTTCTACTCTTTCCTTGTCCTCTTCCCTGCTCTTGTGGAACTCTCTGTCTGTATTTTATTTGATTTGCTGTTCTCAGCTTTGCCTTGAACCATTTGCCTGGAGCTTGTCTGCCCTGCACTCCTGGCCTGGCACAGCAAAGCTGCTGCTGGCAGAATCCCAAACTCTCCTTCCTTGTGTGAGATATTCCGGCCACTGATTTCTACCCTTGTGTTTCTTGTTCTCTCTCAGTGTCTGCAGGGCCTGGATTTCCTCCACTCCAAGCGGGTGATCCACAGGGATCTGAAGAGCTCCAACATCTTTCTGGGAATGCACGGCTCTGTCAAGCTGGGTGGGTGTTCCTGGGCAGGCACGGCGCTCCCGAGCTGCGGCTGTGGGGCTGCTCCCCGGTGACGGCCAGAGCCCCACAAGTGCTGCTGGTGGCCCTGCCTGGCCCCTGCTGCCAGCTGAGAGCGGCTGCCCCGTGCAGAGAGCTCAGCAGAGGAGCAGGGTGGCAGCAGTGCCTTTGCTCTGGGGATGTCCCTTCCAGAGGGGCGCCAGTTGGAATCTGAAGCTTCAAGGGAATCAGCAAAAGCCACTGCATGAAAGCTGAGGCTTTCTTTAAGGCTCCACTTCCACCTTTCCTTGGCTACAGCCCTGAGGACTTGCCCAGCTGGATCCCAGCACTGCATCCTCAGACTGAGAGTGGGGAATCTTTGTGCTTGCTGTCCTCATTCCAGCTGCCTTTGACAGTGTTTGTTTCTGTCCCCAGCTGATTTTGTCCTCTGCGCTCAGCTCAGCCCTGAGCAGGAGCAGCCCAGCTCCATGGTGGGCACTGCTCACTGCATGGCCCCAGAAGTTGTCACCAGTTCTCCTTATGGCCCCAAGGTGGACATCTGGTCCTCTGCCATTGTGACCATCGAGATGGTGGAAAGAGAAACGGGGGCCATGGTAAGAGGCAAATTCTCCAGAGCTGGCAGAGGCCTGTGAGCACAGAGTGACCCTGCCCGGGGAGGAGCAGCTGGAGCTTTCTGCACATCGGGAAGGGAATTCCCAGAGGACTCGAGCCTGAACACAGACCAAGGTTCTGCAGTCTCCAGAGTTTGCTTTGGGTTTTAAGTTGTTGCAGCCCTTCCGTCTGTGAGGATGAGCTGAAAACACGGATCAAGCACATCAGCTCTAATGTTCTCTTGCAAATAAACCCCAAACCAACCGCAAAACCCACACCCAAACCCAACAAGTTTTCTGAAGGAGTTTCTAAAAGAGATTTTGTGAGATTAACTCCCCCCTGACCCTTCTCACTGGGAAACTTGTCTAAAACATGAAGATGATTGTTTAATATCCCCACAGTCTCACGTATTTCTTTCCCAGTCCAGGCTACTTTCTCCATGTCCCCAAGCCTGAGCTTTCAGCAGCCCAAACCTCCTGTTCCTTGCCTGGCAGTTCTGGGATGGGACATCAGGAATGCATTTCCTTGAGTGTCAGTGGCACTGCAGAGATGCATTTGATGTAGAATCCTTTCAAATAACACAGGCAGGCCACACTGACCCCTGAAAATGGCCTGTAGAGCTGTGTCTGTATTTGGAGAAGCAAAATGGGCTATTTGTGATGGAGGTTCCTACTGACAAAGTCAGCCCATGAAATTGGCTCTCAGGGCAAGATCATTTGGGTGTTGCAATGGCTGTGGCTGCATCAGGGTTTGCTTGTTTTGGCTGGCATAGAAAAATGAGCTGTGAGCAGCATCTCTGCCCCGGAGGAAACTGCCACTGGAGCAGGGGCTGAGAACCTGGGGCTTGCTGTGAGCACTCATGGGTGTGAAGGAAGCTGGCAGAGCGCTGTGTTTGCTTCTCCTGCAGGCTCGCGCTCTGATCCGGCAGAACGGGACCCCGCAGCTGCAGGAGCCCCGGCGCCTGTCGGCTCTGCTGCGGGACTTCCTCGAGTGCAGCCTGGAGCCGCACGAGGAGCGGCGCTGCTCGGCCCAGGAGCTGCTGCAGGTGAGTGCAAAGCGGTTGCAGGGGAAACAGCAGCGCCAGGGAGGGGTTTTCTTGTGGGGCCCCCTCCCATCATCTCCAATCTCGCTGCTTCTCACGCGCAAAGCGAGCAGAATCCTCGTCTGCTTTGGCCTGGCAGGGTCCTTTCAAGGCCATCTGCACCAGGTGCCCTCAGCGAGCAGGGACATCTTCAAGCAGATCAGGTGGCTCAGAGCCCTGCCTGAGCTGAGCTTGGATGTTTCCAGGGAGGAGGCACCTCCCACCTCTCTGGGCACCTTCTCTCAGTGTTTCCCCACTCTCCTGGTGAAAAAATTCTTCCTCAGATTTGATCTGAGCCTGCTTCCCTCTCTTGAGTTTCCAACCATTCCCCTTTGTCCTGTTGCAACAGAGCCTGTGAGGAACTCGACTCTGGGAAGGAACGATTCATTTCTTTCTTTTTTATCCTTTGGGCAGCACCCATTTTTATCATCAGCCGAGCCTCTCTCCAGCCTGACCCCTCTGATCGCTGCAGCCAAGCAACTGAGGGAGCAGCGGAGGAGATGAAGCACTTGAGGAGAGCTTTTTGTTACAGGAGTCAGGACAGACTGTTAGTTATGGTAGTGAAGATAACTAGTTAGTTATGGTAGTTAGCACTGTTAGTTAGTTATGGGTGTTAGGACACCGTGTTTGTTCTGGTCGCTTTTTGAATAAAAACTCTGTTAAAGCTCAACTCCCTTGAGTGTCCCTTCCCTCTCCCCCTGTGACTCCCCTGCCTGGAGCAATGCCAGGGGAAGTGTAGGCCCTTCCTTGCCCAGAGCTGAGCCCCAGCAGAGCCATGGCACAGCCCAGAGCAGCCTCAGCATCTGCAGAGTCAGCCTGGAAGGAGGCGCCTGGAGCCTTCTTGGCTGCACCCGACTCTTGGTTACAAACCGGGTGTGCTGGAAAATGCCACCGGTTCTCAGGAGGGCACAAGGGGGCCAAGCAAGGCCCAAGCGCTCCGTGCAAGGGAAAAACCTGCCCAGTGCTGGAGGAAAACCTCACCTTTATCCCATCCCACAGCGGCCAAAAGTTGAATCCTAAACCAAGTCAAAGAGGGGCATGGGAGGAGCCCCAGCCCTTCCACCCCTGCAAACCAAAGCGTCCCTTGCCCGGTTCTGAGAACCCGGCGCTGGTGGCCCCGTGGGTGTCGGTTTCTGTTGGGCTCGCTGCCACCAGCCCAGGCCCAGCCCAGGACAGGGCGGGTGCTGGAGGCTGCAGGTGGGGAGATTCCAGCCCGGACACGCATTTGCTGGCATCTGCAAGGGCCTAAAGGGTAGGGGTTCTGCAAGTGCCAGGGGAGAGGAATGAGATGAATGTGACTTTACAAACAAACCACGGGAATCTGCTTTAGACAGGGTGTTGAAGGTTGGATCTAGTTCTTTTCCTCAGAAATTTTTCTCCCATGGGTTGCTAAGACACAAATAACTGGGTACTTAAGAGAAACAAAGCACAAGGCTAGAGCCTTTCTTCTTGGCAGGGTGGGGTAGAATTGCCCCTCATGGAAGCAGGGCTGGACAACTCGAGATTTGGAGAGACTGAAAAGCAAGGGCAGGGGGGAGGTCACGCATCTTGCTCGGGACCCTCGGAGCTAGACGGTCGGAGCTGCTGTCTGTTGAACCCACGGCCCCCTGAGAAGCCAGCGCGGAGCTGCCAGTCTGTCAGCTGTGAGTCTCTGCCCTCTGCCCCATCGGGAGCCGACCTGCCTGCCACCAGCCCGCTCCGAGTTTCTCTGCTACATTGTAGCGGGGCTCCCCCTGCACGAGACCTCTTGCCGTCCCAGCTCCCTGTGTCCGGGGATCCTGCTGTGGCACCAACACCAGCTGCCCCTCGAGAGTCTGTGGAACAAAAGCTCTCCTCCATCCCTCTGTGCCTCGGGCAGCCGCCATTTGCCGTGTGCTACCTGAGCTCATGCCGGAGCGCCCCCTGCAGCCACCGGGGAATCACCGCACCCAGAGCGCCCCTGCAGGCTGTGACTGGAACTGCACCAAAGGGAAAAGGTGCCTGAAGCCAAGCACGCTGCCACTGGGTTTCTGGTTCTGTTTGTTGGTTAACGTTATAGTTATTGTTATTTGTTGTCCTTCTTTTAGATATTAGTAAAGAACTGTTATTCCTATTCCCATATCTTTGCCTGAGAGCCTCTTGATTTCAAATTCATAATAATTCGGAGGGAGAGGGGTTACAGTTTCCATTCCAAGGGTGGCTCCTGCCTTCCTTAACAGACACCTGTCCTTCAAACCAGGACACAGGGTCAGCGACTTGTGGATAGGAAGTAACGAAAGAAACCATCACTTCTAGAAAATGGTACTAATTGACATGGTCTGCTGCTCAGCCAAGGCCGTGTTAAATTCCTGAACTTAGAGAAAAAGAAGATCGACTTAACGGAATTAAGAGTATTGGTTGGTTTTACTAATAAAAAAACAACTCGGGAGTATGTGCACATTGCAGGGGGACATATAGCAGGCTGATCGGGGAGTCAGAACCTTCCAAGAACAGTCCCAGGGACAGGGCAGCCAGCGGGGTCACTGGAGATCATCCAACACAGATCCTCCCTTGGCGGATGGAGCTGGAGCAGCGCACAAAGCTCTTCCCACACTCAGGGCACTCACAGGGATTCCCTTACTGGTGCCTCCGTTGGTGTTGGGTCAAGGCTGAGCTCTGGGAGAATCTCTTCCCACACTGGGGACACTCGTAGGGCCTCTCCCCGCTGTGGATGCGCTGGTGCTGGACAAGGGTGGAGTTGCGTTTGAAGCCCTTCCCACAGTCGGGGCAGCGGAAGGGCCTCTCCTCTGTGTGAATCCGCTGATGCACGAGGAGATCAGAGCTGGTCTGAAACCTCTTCCAACACTCGGGACACTCATAGGGCCTCTCCCCAGTGTGGATGAGTTGATGTCTCCTCAGGCTAGAGCTGCGCTGGAAGCTCTTCCCGCATTCCCCACACTCATGGGGCCATTCCCCAGTGTGGGTCCTCTGGTGCCGGATCAGGTTGGATCTCCATCTGAAGCTCTTCCCACATTCCAAGCAGTCATAGGGCTTTTCCCCAGTGTGGATCCTCATGTGCTTGATCAGGTCAGAGCTGATTCTGAAGCTCTGCCCACATTCCCCACACTCATGTGGCCGTTCCCCAGTGTGGATCACCCGGTGCTGGATCAGGTTGGAGCTGTACGTGAAGCTCTTCCCACATTCCAAGCACCCGTAGGGCTGTTCTCCAGTGTGAATTCTCAGGTGCACCATCAGGTAGGAGCTGTCTCTGAAGCTCTACCCACATTCCCCACACTCATAGGGCCGTTCTCCAGTGTGGATCATCTGGTGCCAGATCAGGTCAGACCTGTAGTTGAAGGCCTTCCCACATTCCAGACACTTGTGGGGCTTCTCCCCACCTCCCTTCTCCCCCAGATCTGAGCTCTGCCTGGATCTCCGGCCGCCTTCCTGGCACAGGGAGGGTCTTTCCTCCTCGCAGCTCCCTGGGCTGGGTTTGCAGCCCCTTCTTGTGCAGGATCTCTGGGGCTTTTCCTCCTCCCCACTGGGTTCCTGTGTCCTGGAGCCGCACAAAACGGCCTCTTCTGCAAGATTCTTCCTCTTCCTCGAAGCCTCCTCCTCCATCCAGCCAAGGTTTGGGATTAATAAATCCTGGTTTGGGGGGGAAAAAAGGGATGAGCATGTTGAGTTGGGGGCTCCTTCTGCCCAACTCCATCTCCAGAAGTCACCAGGTACCTTGTGTCCAATAAAACCTCCAACATATTAAGATCCAGCAGAAAAAAAACCTCAAATACCAAGACACAGCCCCAAGAGACCCAAAATTTTGATACTCAGGCTAAGACCCCTCCAAAATATCAAGATTCGGCCTCCAACAAAAACCAAATCACCAACATTTAGCTCAATAAACCTCAGAAAGAACAAGATTCATCTCTCCCCCTGCTGCAGCCCCCCAAAAATAACGATTCAGCCCAATAGATCCACATTCAAAACAAAAGCTCCAAGATACAGCAAAGAAAAAAATCCCACCAGGAGTTCCCCCTCTGTTTTCTCCACTTTGGGCTCCTGGTCCTTCCTCCTCTCTGGGCTTCTGGGGGTCCTGTGTGTTTTGGGGTCCCCCCTACCTGGGCTTCCTGCCTTCTCTGGGCTAGCGGGGGTCCCGGGAATCCCAGGGGTCCTCCCTTTCCAGGCTCCCCTCTTCAGTGCCCAAGGCGTCCCTGGTTCCCCCGCTCTCCATCTTCCCCCTCCCTTCAGCCTGCCGGGGCTCCCCCAGCTCCGGGATCGCCCCTTCCCGCTCTTCCCAATCCGTGGCCCTCGGGCTTCCCCCAATCCCGGCTCTCCCGCGGGGTCCCCAAAACCGGTGTCCCCCTCAGATTCCGCCGGCACCGAGTGATCGCCACGTGGATCCCGAGCGTGACCCAGGGAGACCAACCCTCATGCGGGGGGAGACCCCACATCCCCCACCCACAGCCGGGGCTCTGCCCCAAAAAACTCTCCCAGGGACCGCCCAAGATATTTGGGGCGAGCTCCCCCTCCCCGGTCACCTGCGGAATGCAGGCTTGGGGCGATGCTCCCGGGGCGGGGGGTGGCTGGAGATACAGGGATGTCCTGGGTTAGGCCAGAGGGGTCAAAATCTAGGAAGTGATCTGTGCTGTAGGAATGCAGGAAGGGATACAACTTCCTTCCTGCGAGAGAGAGAGACAATAATCAGGTAGTTTTAAGAATTGATAGGTAGGTAAACCAATTAAAAAGTTGGTCCGCCTTCAAGGAAAAAACCATATATAAGCAGAGACTTTCTGACGCTCTTCCTCTTTGGACCTGCTGCTGCTGTATAGAGAGGAGCAACTCCTGCTTCTCTCGCTGGTAAGGCCCAAGCTCCCCCCACCTCCTTCCAAAGGAGGGACGGGGGGTGGGGGGGGGAAGGGATGTTTTTACGGCAGCCGTGCCGCTGCAGCCGGGCCGGCATGGGGGAGGAACGGCTGGAATCTTCAGCGGATGCAGCTCAGCCGGTGTGCCGGCTGCACGAGAGGGAGAGCCAGGCCCCTGCTCCGGGCCAGGCAGGGACCAGGCCGGACTCCATCCAGCTTGGGCCAGGCCCTGCCCTGTCACCCCAGGCCTAGATGGCCCCAGCAGGCCGAGGCAGCTTGGCCGAGCCAAGCAGAGACTCTTGAGAGCGTCTGGCATTCAGCTCGGACCTGTTCAAGCAGCCCGGCAAAGAGCACGTGATCCTCACACTGCCGGAGAGAGAGAGACAGAAATTAACTCTCTCCATGCCTGGACTAAACTCACAGACACCCATCCTTCCTCGCAGAGAGAGGAACGAGTGAGGACATCTACATAGTGCAGTGCAGAGACTTTACAGTCAGTGAAGAAAGCAGAACTGATACTAAAAAGGGGGTGCATGGGAAGTTGCTTCAAGAGTGAAGCTGAAAACTCTTTTGGAGAACCATGGTTGGGGACTGAGCTAATAAATTCTCTGTAATATATGAAGATATAGTCCAAAGGGGGATGTGAGGTTCTTATTGCAGCCAATGAACTGAAATACCTAAGTACAGACAAGTAAGTGTTGAAAAAGTACAGCCTGATGAGAAACTAGAACCAAGAGAGAGGAGAGGCTGTGATCCAGAGCCCTGGTCCCGGGGAGAATGCTAGAGAACCTGAGTTGTCAAGAGAACCTGTGTTGCTGAGCACAGAAGAAGGGATTTTCTTTGTTGCTGCAATTGAACTGGGCATCCTTAAAACAGGTACCCTCTGGACTGTTCATAACCCACCACAGTGGCTGTGGGAAGGCTACTGGTGTGGGAGAGATCCACCATTAAGCTGGACTTTACTCCGGGCGGCGGTTAATGGTGAGGCAGAAGACCCATAAAAACTGTATTTTTCTTACAGAAGATCCATGGTGTAAGCAAAAGAAACTTCTCTCCCTAAATGAACTAGAACAAGAGCTGTTTCTGAGGTGGTAAACTGACTGGAGGTCAAAGTGTTGTCTTTTGTATGTTGTCAGAGAGAATGAAATGGAGATGTGGGGAAGGAGGGGTGGTCTGGGGAGTTTGTTCTGTTTTTTTTTTTTTCTTGAGTTTTTTTTTTCTTTTTTCCCTTTGTCTTAGATATATTAATAAAACTTCTTTGTACTTTATAAAGTTTGAGCCTGCTTTGCCTACTCCTAATCCTTATCTCACAACAAGCAATCAAGTAAATTTAAGTAAGTGTGCTAGCATTTAACCACAAACCTGAATAAGCGAACTAAAACCACAACACCAGGTTTTGGTATCAGGGGGCTCCAGGGGTGGCTTTTGTGAGCAGCTTCCAGAAGCTTCTCCCATGTTCAGCTCCTGTTCTGTCCCACCCCTGACGGTGAGGGCAGCTCAGGTTGCTGTTAATGGATCCCCTGGGACAGATTAGAGTGAATCAACAGTGATTGATCTGTGTTTATAAATCTATCTCTGTAGGCCTTATTTTAGAACCATTTGTTTGCTTTTTTAAGGGGGTTTGGAGCCCTTTTGGTTCCCATCTCCAGTCATATTGAAAGCATAAAATAACACTTAGGAAAATGTACAAAGAAAAAGAAAGGAAGTATAAGAGTAGAAAGACACACAGTCACCAGCTCTGGATCCAGCAACAAAACATTTGGTGTTGATGGTTACAATGTCCCTTTCCTTGGTCTAAGTGATGGTCCCAGGCTGGATCCCTGGGAGTTGGAGAAGCCCTGGAAGCTCCAGGTTCTGTGGGTTAATACAGGTTGAGGTTTGGGTGAACACCCAGGTACCTCCCCCGGGGGAGTTTTACACTGTCTGATGTCCCACTGTGGATGCCGGGGCACTTTGCGGGGCTCTGATGGTTCATGGCCCCTTGTAAGACGTGGCCCTGCCTGTGCCGGCAGCGCAGCTGAGCCAGGTATGGCCCATGGGAAGGGATGGAAAGCTGCAGGGCTGGGTGTGAATGTCCCGGGCCTTCCACAGGGGAGTTTGCAGAGGTGAGGCAGTTGTGTAAGGGAGGGCATTGCCCTGGTGCAAAGGCCTGTCCCAGCTGGCAGCATCTGCTTGTGCTGGGCCTCTGCCCTTCCCTGGCTGCCAGCGCGGCTCGTCCCCTGCGGGGCTGGGTGTTCACCCCCTGTGGCCCTGGGCGCTTCCTGTGCCCACGGCCAGCAAAGCCCCCGCTGCTTTTGCCAATGGCCACTGCTTTGAGCCATTGACCCCCAACACTTCAATCCCTCACAGCTCTGCACCTCAAAAGCCAAGAGAGATCGATGTCGCTTCAAAGCAACTCCATTGCCCTGAAATGGGCTCAACTGTACCACAAAACAACTCAATCCCACCTCAAAAATTTGGGCTATTGTGGTGGTGGTTGGGGCAGCGAAGAGTACTTTCCCCATTAAGAAGTCCTGGAGTAAGAAATCCCAGGATTGAGGCCACCCCTGGGGTGGGGTTTGGCAGTGGTTTGCCCCGGAGTCGGGCTGGGTTTTTAAGGGGCTGGACGTTCCCTTGGCCATTGGACTGACCACCCATCCATCAGTTGCCAATCTTCCCCGAGTTCCAGAAAGTTCGGTTATGTTCCGTTGCTGATTATGTTATAGTCATGTCTGTTACCCCCTCTCCTCCCCTCTCTGTCCCCCGTTGGCCCTTGTCCCCTTGTCCCTCCCTGGTTTCTCCCCCGGGCTTGGACCTAACTGGTTGTCACCCTCATAACAAAAGTCTGGTGCAAGCTGAGCCCGCGGTCTCTCAGACTCAGACGCCCAGAGAGCTGTCATCTCCTTGATACAGTGTATCTTTTACTCTGGGCCGAGAGATCCCTCCCCAGCCTTTCCAGCCTTTAGGATACAGTGTCTACCAGCAGGGAGACACTGCCCGCGGCAAGGGAAACTGAACTCCCAACGCCCGTGAACCTGTGCCTGCCTGAGCCAGGGACACTCAGTCGTAGTCGCCGCAGGGCTACTGCTCAAAACCCTGGTGGGCAGCTGCCTGGTCCGAACAAGCGGGACACCACAGGGTATCTCCTGTGCCCAAGCTGCTCCCAGCTGTAGATGTTTCTGTTCAGGAATTTGACCCAGCTGTTGTCATCAAGGAAGTGACACTGCGGTCCTGGAGGTTTTTGCTTTTCTTTTTTTTATTTGGAGATTTTTTTTTTTTTTTGCTTAGCTGTATGCCATGTTGGGGTTCATTTGCCCCCCAGGCACCCGCAGAGTGGTGTGACATGGCAGTGACACACGGGGGTCCCCATTCCCGATCCATCCCAGGGCTGGTTCAGGCCCCCACACTCACAGACCCCCCCCCAAGTCCTTCCCCACTGCCCCCCAATAAATGGGACTGGTTTCAACTGGGGAGCCTTACTGGGGACACTGGAGCAGCCGGGCGGGGGCAGAGTGACAGGGGGGCTGGGGGACACACGACCTCCCCAAAATCAGCTCAGGGACAGATGGGGGTCCCGACTGGGCCCAAGGCCACAGGGAGGGGCTGTGGCTGGAGGTGGCTCAGGAGCTCTTTGGGCAGAGAAAAGGGGGTGACACCGGGATGGGGCCCCGGGGGGAGCACACAAGCTCCAGGGGAGGGGGGACACCACCCCTGGGACCTCCTCTCACCTTCCTGTGCAGGTAGAAGCCGAGCCCCAGCGCCAGGAAGACAAAGCCCAACATGAAGTCCCTGATCCCCGTCAGCATCTTGCTGCCGGCGGCATCCAGTGGCATCTCTGGGGGGTCCACAGGGGTCAGGAGCCCCAAAAACCTCTCACAGACACCCCAAGCCCCTCCAAGCATCTGCCCAGTCACCCCCAGCTCACCCAGGACCCCCCTCAAACCTCCTCCCCAACTCTTCCCTTTCTCCCCAGGACCCACCAAAGCCCCTCCCATCCCCCTCGGCATCCCACAGCCCCCTCCCAATTTCCCCCATCCCTCCCAGGAACCCCAAACCTTCTCACAATCCCTTCTCAGCCCCACCAGGACTCACCAAGACCCTTCCCAATCTTCCTAACAAAACAACCTCATTCCAATCCCCGCTTTCTCATCCCCAGTCTCCTTCCAGCATCTCCAGGCTCACTCAAACTCCACCCCAGTTCCACCCAGCACCCCCAAACTCCCTCCCACTGCCTACAGGACCCACAGGACCCCATCCCACCCTCCTTAAGATCCTTCAAACTCATTCTCAGCCCTTGCAGACCCCCAGGCCTCTCTCCAAGTTTAACCCAGGCTCTCTCAAACTCCCTCCCAATTACTCCCAGCATATCCCAATCCCCTTCCCAGGCCTCCAGTCCCTCCCTCAGTCCCCAGTGGCTGTGGGGGCCGGGCCGTACCCCAGTGCCGGCTCAGGGGCTGCTCCAGGCTGACGTGCTCCACCTGGCAGCTGCAGGTGACCCCACTCCGGGGGGGAGTTTGCAGCAGCACCAGGATCTGGTAGGTCCAGTCCCCGTTGGGGACAATGTCGGTGCCACCACGTGGCCCGAGAGCTCCTGCTGGCCCTGGAACCAGCTCAGCTGGATGACGGCAGGGTAGAAATCCATCAGGGAGCAGAGTAGAGCAGGCGGCCGGGGCCGGGCTGGGAGCTCGAGGGCACCAGGGAGATGGACACGCTGGGGGGCACTGGGAGAGAACAGGGACACGCTGGGATCGGTAGGAGGCCACTGGAAGAGACGGGGGAGGAGTGGTTTAGCATTGAGAGGGACTGGGAATGTACTGGGAGGAACCAGAGTAGCACTGGGAGAGACCGGAGGTCTGGGAGTGGACGTAGAAGGACTTGGAAAGGAATTGGAGTGGACGGGGAATGGTCTAAGAGGGAGTGGTAGGGACTGGGGATCCCTGGGAGCGACTTTTGAGGCACTGGGAAAGATTGTAGGGACACTGGGAGGGCCTGGTGTGGCACTGGGTGCGACTGGGAATGAAGTGCGCGGCACTGGGAGGCCGAGTCCGGCGCGGGGCACGGGGCGCTGCGGGTCTGCCTGGCAACAGAGGAGTCATCAAAGACACGCGCTGTGATTGGCTGAGAGACGTCAGCTCCACGCCTGGTTGAGCTGGACATGCGGAGAGCCGCTGGGATGGACTGGGAGGAACTGAGGGGGGCAGGAGTCCCCGGGGATGGGCACAAGGAGGGCTGAGGTCTCGGGGGCGATTCCCAGGAGGTTTTGAGAGGTTCCAGGGTCACTGCCAGGGCAGGGCCCGAGGGGACACGCTCTGCCCCACGCTCACCTCTGCGGCCCACGAGGAACGGGGAGGGCAACTCGTAATTGTGCCGGCAGTACCTGTGCACCTCAGCCGATCTGTACTCCAGCCTTGCCGGGTCGCTGTTCCAGCACCGCGCCTGTTTCTCCCCATAGCGGGTGAACCCCACGTAGTGCCCCACGTCGCTGTCGAACATCGCGTACTCCTCCCGGCTGTAGATGGACCTCAGCAAGTACCTCACCTTCTCCGTGCCGTTAATGAAGTAACACTCGTCCGTGGCCATCTCCTGGAAGATCCCTGAGTGTGCCGGACACAGGTCAGGGGCTCCCCCCAGAGCAGCCCCCAGCACCCCTCAGCAAGCCCAGAGCTCCGGGGGCCACCCCGGATCCCCACTCTGCACTCCCTGTGCCCCACGGCCGCCACGGGATCCTCCTGCCCGCGTTCCAACTTCCTCTTTTCCACCCTTCTCCCCATATCCCCTTCCACATCCTCTCCCCTCCCACCTCCAGCCACTCCCCAGTTCACTTTTGGGTTTCTATTCCCCGCTTTTCTCCTTTACCTCCCTTTCCCTCCCAATCCCCTAAGCCCAAGTCCCCTCCCTCCCAGCGTTGGGGTCCCACCCTCCCCTTTTCCCCCCCTTTCCCACCCTCTCCCACCCCTTCCTCACCTTCCCCTAATCCTCAGCCCCTCCCGCTCTTCCTTTGGGTGGTCCCCTCCTCTCACTCAATTTAGGCGTCCCACCGTCCCCTTTTGCCCCTCCAACCCCCTGTCCCACCGTCTCCTGCCCCCCGCTCGCCCGAGAGCTCCGCGCCTGCAGCCAGGGGGCTTCCATCACTACCAGTGCCACCAGTACGGCCCCAGCTGCCGCCACACGCCCCATGGCCAGCGCCGGGCAGGTGCCGCCAGCCCCAAAGCGGCCGCGCTGCACTGGGGGCACCAGTCCGGACCAGTGCTGGGTCAGCAGCACCGCGAGCACTGATTGGCTGAGGGCACTTTTGGTACTCATTGGGAAACTTGTCTAAAACATGAAGATGATTGTTTAACATCCCCACAGTCTCACGTATTTCTTTCCCACTCCAAGCTACTTTCTCCATGTCCCCAAGCCTGAGCTTTCAGTAGCCCAAACCTCCTGTTCCTTGCCTCGCAGTTCCTGGGATGGGACATCAGGAATGCATTTCCTTGAGTGTCAGTGGCACTGCAGAGATGCATTTGATGTAGAATCCTTTCAAATAACACAGGCAGGCCACACAGATCCCTGAAAATGGCCTGTAAAGATGTGTCTGTATTTGGAGAAGCAAAATGGGCTATTTCTGATGGAGGTTCCTACTGACAAAGTCAGCCCATGAAATTGGCTCTCAGGGTAAGATCATTTGGGTGTTGCAATGGCTGTGGCTGCATCAGGGTTTGCTTGTTTTTGCTGGCATAGAAAAATGAGCTGTGAGCAGCATCTCTGCCAGGGAGGAAAGTGCCCCTGGAGCAGGGGCTGAGAACCTGGGGCTTGCTGTGAGCACTCATGGGTGTGAAGGAAGCTGGCAGAGCGCTGTGTTTGCTTCTCCTGCAGGCTCGCGCTCTGATCCGGCAGAACGGGACCCCGCAGCTGCAGGAGCCCCGGCGCCTGTCGGCTCTGCTGCGGGACTTCCTCGAGTGCAGCCTGGAGCCGCACGAGGAGCGGCGCTGCTCGGCCCAGGAGCTGCTGCAGGTGAGTGCAAAGCGGTTGCAGGGGAAACAGCAGCGCCAGGGAGGGGTTTTCTTGTGGGGCCCCCTCCCATCATCTCCAATCTCGCTGCTTCTCACACGCAAAGCGAGCAGAATCCTCGTCTGCTTTGGCCTGGCAGGGTCCTTTCAAGGCCATCTGCACCAGGTGCCCTCAGCGAGCAGGGACATCTTCAAGCAGATCAGGTGGCTCAGAGCCCTGCCTGAGCTGAGCTTGGATGTTTCCAGGGAGGAGGCACCTCCCACCTCTCTGGGCACCCTCTCTCAGTGTTTCCCCACTCTCCTGGTGAAAAAATTCTTCCTCAGATCTGATCTGAGCCTGCTTCCCTCTCTTGAGTTTCCAACCATTCCCCTTTGTCCTGTTGCAACAGAGCCTGTGAGGAACTCGACTCTGGGAAGTAACCATTCATTTCTTTCTTTTTTATCCTTTGGGCAGCACCCATTTTTATCATCAGCCGAGCCTCTCTCCAGCCTGACCCCTCTGATCGCTGCAGCCAAGCAACTGAGGGAGCAGCGGAGGAGATGATGCACTTGAGGAGAGCTTTTTGTTACAGGAGTCAGGACAGACTGTTAGTTATGGTAGTGAAGATAACTAGTTAGTTATGGTAGTTAGCACTGTTAGTTAGTTATGGGTGTTAGGACACCGTGTTTGTTCTGGTCGCTTTTTGAATAAAAAGTCTGTTAAAGCTCAACTCCCTTGAGTGTCCCTTCCCTCTCCCCCTGTGACTCCCCTGCCTGGAGCAATGCCAGGGGAAGTGTAGGCCCTTCCTTGCCCAGAGCTGAGCCCCAGCAGAGCCATGGCACAGCCCAGAGCAGCCTCAGCATCTGCAGAGTCAGCCTGGAAGGAGGCGCCTGGAGCCTTCTTGGCTGCACCCGACTCTTGGTTACAAACCGGGTGTGCTGGAAAATGCCTCCGGTTCTGCAGGAGGGCACAAGGGGGCCAAGCAAGGCCCAAGCGCTCCGTGCAAGGGAAAAACCTGCCCAGTGCTGGAGGAAAACCTCACCTTTATCCCGTCCCACAGCGGCCAAAAATTGAATCCTAAACCAAGTCAAAGAGGGGCATGGGAGGAGCCCCAGCCCTTCCACCCCTGCAAACCAAAGCGTCCCTTGCCCGGTTCTGAGAACCCGGCGCTGGTGGCCCCGCGGGTGTTGGTTTCTGTCGGGCTTGCTGCCACCAGCCCAGGCCCAGCCCAGGACAGGGCAGGTGCTGGAGGCTGCGGGTGGGGAGATTCCAGCCCGGACACACATTTGGTGGCACCTGTGAGCGCCAGCAGGGGAGGGGCTCTAGCAGTGCTGGGTGAGAGGAATGAGATGAATGTGACTGTAAAAACAAACCACGGGAATCTGCTTTACACAGGGTCAGCAACTTGTGGATAGGAAGTAACAAAAGAAAACATCACTTCTAGAAAATGGTACTAATTGACACAGACTGCTGCTCAGCCAAGGCCGTGTTAAATTCCTGAACTTAGAGAAAAAGAAGATCGACTTAACGGAATTAAGAATATTGGTTGGTTTTACTAATAAAAAAAAACCTCGGGTGTATGTGCACATTGCAGGGGGACATATAGCAGGCTGATCGGGGGGGAGTCAGAACCTTCCAAGAACAGTCCTGGAGACAGGGCAGCCAGCGGGGTCACTGGGGATCATCCAACACAGATCCTCCCATGGGGGATGGAGCTGGAGCAGCGCACGAAGGTCTTCCTGCACTCGGGGCACTCACAGGGACTCCCTCACTGGTGCCTCCGTTGGTGTTTGGTCAAGTAAGAGCTGCAGTAGAATCTCTTCCCACACTGGGGACACTCGTAGGGCCTCTCCCCACTGTGGATGTGCTGGTGCCAGACGAGGGTGGAGTTGCGTTTGAAGCCCTTCCCGCAGTCGGGGCAGCGGAAAGGCCTCTCCTCTGTGTGAATCTGCTGATGTCTGAGGAGATAGGAGCTGGTCTGAAACCTCTTCCAACACTCGGGACAATCGTAGGGCCTCTCCCGGGTGTGGATGTGGTGATATTTCCTCAGGCTGGAGCTCCACAGGAAGCTCTTCCCACATTCCCCACACTCATGTGGCCGTTCCCCAGTGTGGATCACCCGGTGCTGGATCAGGTTGGATCTCCATCTGAAGCTCTTCCCACATTCCAAGTACTCGTAGGGCTGTTCTCCAGTGTGAATTCTCAGGTGCACCATCAGGTAGGAGCTGTCTCTGAAGCTCTGCCCACATTCCCCACACTCATAGGGCCATTCTCCAGTGTGGATCATCTGGTGCCAGATCAGGTCAGACCTGTAGTTGAAGGCCTTCCCACATTCCAGACACTTGTGGGCCTTCTCCCCACCTGCCTTCACCCCCAGATCTGAGCTCTGCCTGGATCTCTGGCCGCCTTCCTGGCACAGGGAGGGTCTTTCCTCCTCGCAGCTCCCTGGTCTGGGTTTGCAGCCCTTCCTTGTGCGGGATCTCTGGTGCTTTTCCTCCTCCCCACTGGGTTCCTGTGTCCTGGAGCTGCACAAAACGGCCTCTTCTGCAAGATTCTTCCTCTTCCTCAAAGCCTCCTTCTCCATCCAGCCAAGGTTTGGGATTAATAAATCCTGGTTTGGGGGGGAAAAAAGGGGTGAGCATGTTGAGTTGGGGGCTCCTTCTGCCCAACTCCATCTCCAGAAGTCACCAGGTACCTTGTGTCCAATAAAACCTCCAACATATTAAGATCCAGCAGAAAAAAAACCTCAAATACCAAGACACAGCCCCAAGAGACCCAAAACTTTGATACTCAGGCTAAGACCCCTCCAAAATATCAAGATTCACCCTCCAACAAAAACCAAATCACCAACATTTAGCTCAATAAACCTCAGAAAGAACAAGATTCATCTCTCCCCCTGCTGCAGCCCCCCAAAAATAACGATTCAGCCCAATAGATCCACATTCAAAACAAAAGCTCCAAGATACAGCAAAGAAAAAAATCCCACCAGGAGTTCCCCCTCTGTTTTCTCCACTTTGGGCTCCTGGTCCTTCCTCCTCTCTGGGCTTCTGGGGGTCCTGTGTGTTTTGGGGTCCCCCCTACCTGGGCTTCCTGCCTTCTCTGGGCTACCGGGGGTCCCGGGAATCCCAGGGGTCCTCCCTTTCCAGGCTCCCCTCTTCAGTGCCCAAGGCGTCCCTGGTTCCCCCGCTCTCCATCTTCCCCCTCCCTTCAGCCTGCCGGGGCTCCCCCAGCTCCGGGATCGCCCCTTCCCGCTCTTCCCAATCCGTGGCCCTCGGGCTTCCCCCAATCCTGGCTCTCCCGCGGGGTCCCCAAAACCGGTGTCCCCCTCAGATTCCGCCGGCACCAGGCAATCGCCACGTGGATCCCGAGCTTGACCCAGGGAGACCAACCATCATGCGGGGGGAGACCCCACATCCCCCACCCACGGCCGGGGCTCTGCCAGGAGCCACCAACGGGAACCCCCCAAAAATCTCTCCCAGGGACCGCCCAAGATATTTGGGGCGAGCTCCCCCTCCCCGGTCACCTGCGGAATGCAGGCTTGGGGCGATGCTCCCGGGGCGGGGGGTGGCTGGAGATACAGGGAGCGATGGATACACGTGGGGCCTCCTCTTCCTCCTCCTGTTCCTGCTCCCGTCCCACCTCTATCCCTCCTCTTCCTCCCGCTCCTTCTCGACTTCCTCCTTCTCCTGCTTCCGCCCGTTCTCCCGCTCCTCCTTCATCTCTCTTCCTCCTCCTTCCCTGCTCCTCCTCTCCCCAGGGCCAGCGCCCACCCTCGGTCCCCCTTCCCCCCAAACTCATCGCATCCTGCGGGAGGAGCAGGGATGGAGCTGGGGCCGCTCGGGCCGGGGCAGCGCTGGGCTCTTGGCTGCTCTCATCCGCGGTGGGGGAATCCGAGAAGGGAGAATGAGGGAAAATTATTGTGTGGAGAAAAAATTGTGGGGGTTGTGGTCACTGTAGCTGGGGACTTGGAGCCCTTTGGTCTCACCTCAGGAGCCTGGAGATCTTGGAGGAGTGTCACGATCCGCTCATAGGAACAGGGGTCGTGATGGTTCGTTGCTTTGAATCTCAGAGTGCAAAAGAAAACAGGGACAAGTATTTTTGCTTCAATCAAAATCAAAAGCACTTTATTGAGTGCCAACAACACGCTTATGCGATAGAGGAGAGAGAGAGAGAAGAAAGAGAGAGAGAAAAGGAAAGGAGGGGCATAGCTACCACGGCACGACGAGTTCCTCGTTGTCCGGATCCAATGGATTCATCTCGTCCGTAGGGAGATCTCGTAGGGGTACTTTTTGAGAGTCTCTTTATAGTCTTTTCGAAAGCGGGAGGCAGGTAACCAAGAGATGAGGCAATCCCTCCAGAGACAAGGGGCAAGTAGCCAGCAGGTGGGGAGTAAGGCCCATTGTTTTAAGAGTACAGGTGCAGCTGTACCGGACATATAGTTCAGTTCTTTCCGTCCCGGTAGCCGGGAGGATGCGGTTCCCACGGGCATGTACCAACACGCCTCTGCAGCAGAGCTCAGCAGCACAGCTTTGCAGTACAGCTGGGCACCTGGCAGGCACCCCATCAAGATCTGGCTGGACTTCATTGTGCAAAAGTCCTTTTCCTCTCTTAGGGTCTCTGGGTTTTCGGCCTCTGCTTCTGTCGATGGTCGTGAGGCAGATAAGGGATTTCTGTCCAGACTCTTACAACCTCCCGCTCGGCCCTCCGTGAATCTCCTCCAGATGCGGGCAGGGGAGACGTCCTTGGTGCGGCTCTTTCATTGCATTTTATTCTCTTCTCTGTATTTTCTGTCGTTCCCACCTCGCCGGTCCCGTGCAGCGGCTCCTTCAGGGACCCTTCAGGGGCGGCACAAACCCCTCGGGGCGGCTCCAACAGGGCCCCGCCCGCCGCCGCTCCCCGAGGCCTCCCCGCGGCTGCTGCCGGCGATCGGACACCGCAGGCGGCCCCGGCCCCTTCTTGTTCTTCTTGCTGCGGACGGGATTCAGCCCCCGCCGCCGCCCGGCTCCTTCTGCCGCTCCTGCCCGGCACGAAGCGGCCGTGCCGCTGACGGGGCCGGAGCGCGGCTGCCCCGCCACTGCCCCGCGCCTCAGGGCCGGGCCGAGGAGTGACCGCATGGCTGGGGAGGGACCCCCGCTGGACAGGGCAAGGACTGACCCCATGCGAGGGACCCCGCGCCGGAGCAGGGCAACGATTCCCGTCCCTGGCGCCGGAGCAGCGGCACGAACCGACCGTAACTCCCATCCCCTCTCCCTGCAGCGCTGGGCAGAGGAGGGAGGGAACCGGGCATTGAGGCGAATTTTGACATTCATCCTTACAAAGCAGAGGCACAAGTGAAGCTCTGCTTTCAGCTTCAAACGAGGGAATACGAGAAGGGCGCTGGGACTTCCGTAATTTCAAAATATTCTTTGATACTCGACACTTTAATTTTGGCACTATGAAGCCCTTCAGCAGCAAAGTCTCTCCAGCCCAGTGGTTTCTGACTCAGATGCAGCTCAGAGTTTGGAGAAGAAACCCAAAGTCCCAGGAGAAAAAGCTCTGACATTATTTTCCTTTTTCATTTGTATTTTATACTATTTCATTTAACACTTTTTTTTTAATGTATATTTATCCTTAATTATTTTGTAAAGTTTTTTTCTTTTCCTATTACCTCGTGATTATTCTCTTTTTGCTCCCCCGCAGCCGTTGTCCCCCTCCCGGAGGTTTGTGGGGAAAGAGGGAGGGGTGGGGAAAGATGTACTTACGGATTTATTTTACTTCTCCTTATCTTGCTCTGCGTTATTAAACAATAAATTCAATTCATATCTCCACTTTCGAGCCTGTTTTACCTGTGACGGTGTTTGATGAGGGATCTCTCCTGGTCCTTGACTCATGAACCCTTTGTTAGATTTTCTCTCCCCTGTGTGGCTGTGGAGGGCAGGGAGAGAGCGGCTTTGGTGGGTGCCTGGCATCGGGCCAGCGTCACCCCAGTGCAATGGGACATGTCCTTGTGTGGCCCTGTGCTATGGTGCCAGAGTTGCTGCTGCTTTTGTCTTCCTTATGATTTTATCTTTTGCATTAACTGCTTGTGAAGTGGCCCCAGTCTCTCGTGTTCCCTCGGTGTCGGCAGGGCCGTCCCTTGCCCTGCTCCCCCTGCCACGTTCCATCCTGGCTGGCGGAGCCTTGGAGCTGCCGTGGGGGCCGTGGGGCTGCCCCGGGGGCTGCGCCCCGAGCCGGGGCCCCTTCCCAGTGCTCCCAGTCTGCTCATCCAGCCTGGAGCAGCCAGCCAGGGCTTCAGCTGCGATGGCAGAGAGCCCCTGCTGTGGGGTCCCACCGCAATTTGGTTTGGCTTGTTCTTCCCAAGCTGGGAAAAAACAATTTTGGGACTTGTAGTGGTTTTAGTTCACTTATTTAGGTTTGTGGCTAAATGCTAGCACACTTACTTAAATTTACTTGATTGCTTGTTGTGAGATAAGGATTAGGAATAGGGAAAGCAGGCTCAAACTTTATAAAGTACAAAGAAGTTTTATTAATATATCTAAGACAAAGGGAAAAGAGAAAAGAAAAACTCAAGAAAAAACTAGAACAAACTCTTCAGACTACTCTTCTTTCTCCACTTCTCTATTTCATTCTCTTTGACAACATACAAAAGACAATGCTTCGACTTCTAGTCAGTTTACCACCTCAGAAACAGCTCTTGTTCCAGTTCATTTAGGGAGAGAAGTTTCTTTTGTTTACACTATGGATTTTTTGTAAGAAAAATACAGTTTTTATGGGTTTTCTGCTTCACTATTAGCTGCCGCCCGGAGCAAAGTCCAGCTTAATGGTGGATCCCTCCCACACCAGTAGCCTTCCCACAGCCACTTGGGTGGGTTATGAACAGTCCACAGGGTACCTGTTTTAAGGATGTCTAGTTTAATTGTAGTAACAAAGAAAATCTTTTCTGCGCTTAGTAACACAGGTTCTCCTGACAACTCAGGTTCTCTGGCATTCTCCCCAGGACCAGGGCTCTGGGTCACAGCCTCTCCTCTCTCTTGGTTTTAGTTTTCATTAGGCTGTACTTTTTCAACACTTACTTGTTTGTACTTAGGTATTTTAGTTCATTGGATGTAATAAGAACCTCACATATTCTTTTGGACTATATCTTCATATATTACAGAGAATTTATTAGTTCAGTGCCCAGCCATGGTTCTTTAAAATAGTTTTCAGCTTCACTCTTGAAGCAACTTCCCATACACCTCTCTGTAGGTGTCAGTTCTGCTTTCCTCACTGACTGTAAAGTCTCTGCGCTGCACTATGTAGATGTCCTCACTCGTTCCTCTCTCTGCGAGGAAGGATGGATGTCTTCGAGTTTAGTCTAGGCATGGAGAGAGTTAATCTTTGTCTCTCTCTCTCTCTCTCTCTCTGGTAGTGTGAGCTCTTTGCCGGGCTGTTTGAACAGGCCCGAGCTGGATGCTAGACACTCTCAAGAGTCTCTCTGCGTGGCTCTGCCAAGCTAGCTCGGCCTGGTAGGGCCATCTAGGCCCAGAGTGACAGAGCAGAGCTTGGCCCGAGCTGGGTGGAGTCTAGCCTGGTCCTTGCCTGGCCCGGCTCTCTCTCTCGTGTAGCTGACACACCGGCTGAGCTGTATCTGCTGAAGATTCCAGCCGTTCCTCCCCCATGCCCAGCTGCAGCGGCACGGCCGCTCCAAACTTCCCTTCCCCCCCACCACCCCCCGCTTTGGAAGGAGTGGGGGTGGGGGGGGGGAGGGGGGGGAGAAAGCTGAGGCTTTACCAGCGAGAGAAGCAAGAGCTGCTCTTCTCTACATAGCAGCAGCAGGTCTAAAGAAGAGCTTTAGAAAGTCTCTGCTTATATATAGCTTTTTCCTCAAAAGCGGATCAATTTTTAATTAGTTTACTTACCTATCAATCTTTAAAACTACTTGATTATTAGCTCTCTCTCGCAGGAAGGAAGTTGTATTCCTTCCTGCAGCACAAATCACTTCTTAAATTTTGACTTCTCTAGCCTAACCTAAAACAGGAGTTTTCTGCCAGAAATCTCTCCCCTCTTCCTCTCAGCCCAAGGGGTTTGCGGCAGTTTTCCCTTTCTGGGGGAAATCCAAGCGCTGCACTGATGTTCCTATTAGGGGTAGGAGAAGTGAGGCTGCAGGGCTTCCCACTGAGCCGGAGGCACAGAAGACGCAGGGCTGGGAAAGGCGCGGCGGGAGGTGCGGAGAAGTTTGTTTGTGTTTGGAGCTGAATCGCGGCTCGGGCCCGGGCCCGTTCCAGGGCTGCTCCTCATCTCCGGCTTTGGCCTCAGCCAGCCCGGGGGGCACAGAGAGCGCGGGGCGGGGCTGTGGCGTGTGCAGAGCGCGGGCCTGGCTGCCATTGTGTGATTGTGCCGATGTCACTCGTGCTTGTGGCACATGCATTGGGCAGAGCGGGGCCAAGGCCGGCCCCGGTGGAGGCCCCGGTGGCGCAGCAGAGGCGGCATGGGCGGAGCGTCTGTATCATTCGTTTAACCCATGCTCTGCCTGGGAACCACAAAATCGTTTCCCATTCCCATCCTTTTCTGATTGGGACCAGTAGATGAGCTACGTTCTTCTTTCCTTGGTTATCTGTTTTACCACTTTTGAGTTGTCCTCTTTTTGCCAACAGCAGCCATTAAATTTCCCCCAAACACCTCCTCCTTCTGCTTGGTGTCATTCCCATTCCTTAACAACAGTGTGTCTTTTGATTCTTCCCTTTTCCTGCTCATGCAGACCCTTCCATAAACACATTTTCTCCCTCAGGCCAGGGAATGTCTCCTCAACCTCTCCTAGCCATGGTCTGCAGCTCTGTCACTTGAATGCAGTCATGGGTTTCTTCCCAGCCCCCCTGTCCAGGGCCCTTCACACAGGAGGCTGGGTTCAACCCTTCCCCTGTCCTCAATTCTAAATCCTCCTGTTCCATTGAAGAAATTTCATACTGTAATAACCCAGCACTGCTCATCCATTTAGAGGCTCTTTTGGTTCTACAAGCTTGAACTTGATGCCAGACTTGAACAACAGGAGATCCTTGTGCCTTCAGGTTTGGGCCTCAGTTGCCATTGAAGCTGTGGCTGCACAATTGTGCAGACAATGAGGCCACTCTCTGGCCACTGGGTTAAACATTTTAGCACAAGAATTCCTTTGGCATGGCCCTGTTTAACATCCACATGCAATTCAAATTCCTTTTCCCTGTCTGGGAGGGCCAGGGCAGGAGGCTGAGTTCATGTGCTTTTTAACCCTTGGCAGTTCTGCTTTCCTCCTGGTGTCCATGCATGCAGTTTCTTGCCTGGCAGGACAGGAGTGTTGTAGGGAGAGATTGCAGGCTCCAAAAGCCCTGCCTTTAGCAGGGACTCAATCCCAGGCTGTGACCCCTTCCTTGCCTGCCTTGGAACAGGGTATTGCTTTTAGACACCACTTGTGCTGGTTGCTTGAAAGTAATTTGGAGAGGCTCCATCTCTAATTTTCCCTATTTCCCTGGAGCTGC
>JAVTVJ010010885.1:0-35194 GCA_034509425.1 Eopsaltria australis | reverse complement strand
ACAGCATGGAATGGTTCTGGTCTGTGCTCCCTTCTAGGTGAGGGTGCTGAGAATGCTATTCCAGAAACTTGGATGGATGACAGAGTCGATTACTTGGGACTTACTGGAGGCAAGTTCACAGCATCCCTTTCCTGACTGAAGAATCACTGTCAGTGTGGCAAGAGCCATGTGCCCTTTCCCTTTACATAATCTCAAGGTTGTTGAATTGTGGAGACCTCGCTCTGCTCCCTGGTGGAGCCCTGAGTGGTCCCACAGGATCGCTGCCAGTGGGAGCAAGGAGCAGTTAGGTGTCAATCCTCTCCCCCTGTGCAATGCCAGTTGCTCCTTGCCTTCCGTGTGCTCTGTGCAGCCACGGAGAAGAGCAGAGAGGGAAGGGGCTGGGCCCAGGGCTGTGGCCCGGGGCTGTGCCTTGCGCAGTGGCTCCTTTGCCGGCCCCAGGCAGCCTGAGCTGCTCCCGCTGCCGCTGCCAAGGCCCGGCCCTGCCTGGGGCTCAGCTTAGAGCTGCTGGCACCTCCAGGGACTCCTTCCTGCCCTGGCTGCCCCGCACGGGGCTCCTTCCATCCGCGTGTGGGGCCACTGCAGGCACGGGGTCCCTCTGGCCCTGCTCCCGAGGGGAAGGCAGAGATGAGGGAGAGCCTTGGAGGGCACCAATCACCCAGGTGCACTCACTGCCGCTGCGGCCTGAAGGAGAAACGCAACTACTTTCCATTCAGGTGCTCCCAGAGGCGTGAGCCAAGACAAAAGAGACGAGAAATCCCTGGAGGCAGCCAGGCTTCTGGACAAGATGCTGAGTGATCTGGAGAGACGCCGAGGTGGGTCCATGTCCCTCAGCCTTCTCCTGAGGCTCAGCAGCCGGGGGCAGCAGTCTCCGGCTAGATCCGGAGGGGCGGCTCTTTGGAGCAGGGAGGGCCCTGGCCCAGCCCCAAAAGCCTGGGCATTTTCCTGATCCTTATCCATGTCTTTGACAAGCATTGCCTCCGGAAGAAGCTGCCTCCCCGAAAAGGGAACGGTCCAATCTGATCCAGCTCTCCCTCTTCCTTTTTTCCAGCAAAGAACCGAAAGACAGTGCTGAAGGCAGAACTTCCTGGAGACAGCAATGGCCCATTGGCAGCCGCTGCTGCAGGAAGGGAGGCGATGCCTGGCACAGTGGCAGGAGGTAATTGCTGTGCCTCTGGGCCTGAGCCCTGCTGAGGCTTCAGCTGCCATCTCTGCTGCTTGGGAGTTCCTCTGCTCCAGGAATGATGCCCTGCAAACAGGAAAGAGGGTGCAGAGTGACCAGGAGCCAGCCCAGAGCTGCCCAGGCCCCTCTGCACCTTTGGCCATGTCCATTGCCATCTGGCTCCCACGGCCTTAGCCGAGCCCCTTGCAGCGCCCAGTTCCCTCAGAGAGAAGGGGATGCCAGCACAGCATGGAATGGTTCTGACCTGTGGTCCCTTCTAGATGAGAGTGCTGGCAAGGCTTTTCCAGCAGCTGCGATGGAAGATGCTTTGCAATCCTTGGAAACTTCTGCAGGTGAGTTCTCCTTTTCCTCTCAGAGAATAATCACTGAGAACCTGGCAGGAAGCAGGTGACAGAAGCTTCTGAGGCTGTTGAGTTACAGATGTGTCTGCAGAGAGGACATTTCCAGCTCCTGGGCCGGGTGCTGCACACAAGCCCAGCTCCCATGGCAGGGGTGAGTAGTGTGTCCCTGCTGAGCCCACATGCTGAGCACTGCTTCTGTGGGATCCTTGCATGGGAAAATGCAAATACTTTCTCTTAAGGTCCTCCGAGAGAGATGAACAAACCTATAGGAGACACTAAGTCCCTGGAGGAATCCAAACTACTGGAGCAAATCCTGACTTACCTGCAGAAACAGCATGGTGGGTCCCTGTCCCTCGGCCTTCTCCTGAGACTCAGCAGCCGGGGGCTTTGGCTGCACAGCTGTAGCCCAAACTGCACCACGGGCCATGCACACGCTGAGATCCCCTGCAATTTCCCAGTCTCCCAGCAGCTCAGGAGGGGCAGCTGTTTGGAGAAGGGAGGGCCCTTGGCAGCCCCAAGAGCCTGGGGGTTTTCCTGATCCTTATCCATGACTTTGACACCTATTGTTTCCTGAAGATGCCACCTCAGCAAGGGGGAAGGGTTCCATCTGATCCAGCTGTCCCTCTTCCTTTCTCCAGACATGGACCAAAAGGCTTTGCTGAAGGCAGCACTTTCAGGGGGAAGCAGCGGCTCTGAGCCAGCCCCTGCCACACGAAGGGAGGAGATGCCGGATATTGCCATACAAGGTGATTGCTGTGCCAGGCTCAGGGCACTCGCGTGCTGAGCAGTCCTGCTGGGGCCCCTGCGTGGGAGACACGTCCCCAAGCCTGGGAGCAGCTGCAGGGGCTGCCCATGGTGGGGAAAGGGCAGAGGGGGAGAGCTGGGCTCCAGTGTGTCCTGACAGGGCCCGGCCCTGTCCCCTCGGGCTGGGGCAGCTGTGGCGGGGCCGGGAGGGTCGCGGGTGGCAGGTGCTGCCCGGGGCTGGCTTTGGCCCCTGTCCCTCGAAGGAGCCACTGGCCAAGCAGCTGCGCTGGCCCCGGGCTCTCCTGCCGGCCTTCTTGCCTTTGTTGGGGGGCACAGCCTGTGCCGAGGGGCGGCAAGGTGCCTGCAGGCCCCAGCTCTGGGGCAACAGAGAACGTCCTGGCCGTAGGCACCGTGCTGCCAGCTCAGCAGTGCAGCACAGCACGGGCTCACGCTCCCCACTGGTCCCACAGATGTTGCCCCTGAGAGAGGAATATATATCAAGGATCCATCGCGCCTCCCAAGAATTGTCTGCCCCCAGGACACGCGCAAGTCCTGCATGGTAGGCACAGCAGTGACAGTGCTCCTTGTGCCACTCGTCCTGGTAGGAGGCTATGCCGGCTTCCAGTGGTTGAAGTCCAAGAGAAAGTAAGTCATTGTTGATCTCCAGCCCCCAACTTCTTGAACGGCTGCTCATAGTCAGGAAACGTTCCCAGTGAGGCTGCTGTGGGGAGTCACTGGTTGCCCAGGAAACTCTGCTGAGGCTTCTGCTGCTGCCCAGTGCTTGAATGGGCCTCTTAATGGCTGGGCCTTGTCCTGGGCAGCCTGCTGGGGCTGCAGCCGCTGCTGGCTCCCACTGAGGCTGCCTGGCCAAGAGCAGCCCCAGGAGCAGCGGGCAGAGGCAAAGCAAGGTCACTCCAGTAGTTGGGCAATGCAGCTCAGGACGGGACAGGGGTTATTTAGTAGCTCGTGTAAAGTTTCATGGTAGCAGTTACGTTACAGGAGGAGCAAATTTGCCACAAGTCACTGTTACAACAAATCCAACCTGATGCAGGTTTGGCTCGGAGACTTTGCTCTGTGTGTGTGGAGTGATTGCCAGTGAGGCTTGGAGGCAGTTTTGTGTGAAGGCTCATCCCAGCCCTGCCCCCTGGCAGCCCTTGTCCCCTCACAGGGACAGCTGAGGCTGCACTGCACAAGACTAGGATGCAGGGCTCCATTATCAAAGGACTTTGGAAAGTTTCAATTACTATCTCTTTACTCTACTCTTTTGTTTATGGAATTCATTCCCTAGTTTTAAACTCAGTTTTACTCTTTTCCCAGTTATTTGCTATAGCGAATTATGGCAGAATTCTCCCATGGCTGAATTAGAAACTGTAAGTACTATATCATGAAATCATTTTTTACACTCTTATGTCTTTCACAGTAATCAAAAAAGGTGGGACCAATAGAAAAGTTTTGCTCTGCTTTTAATGCAAACAAGGAGCTGAGCTGGAACCTGTTCAAAAGAGTCTCTTCCCTTCATAGCAGAGGCAAGCTGCCAGGGTTCCTTTTTTTTTGAGGAATATCAAATCCATCAGTAGCAAATACTCCTGACAAGTAACGGATGGAAATTAGGGATTTGGACTCTTTGGGAAGTACTGCCCACTTGGGCCTTGCCTCTCTGAAACTCAGCCTGTAAGAATCAGTCTTTTACAGAGGAGAATGTTCAGTTTCTTCCTGGCACTCACACATTTACATTTGTATTCCAAAACACTTTTTGAAGGGAATTTAGAAGAGCTCTTTGTGGTTCCTCTGTTGACTTTTCTCTGTTTCTCCCCAGATGCCGAGGAAAACCTGGATGATTCCATTTAGAAAGCTGCAAAGCAGATCCTGGAGAAGAGGGCCTACATCTGCTCCCAGCCCCTGGACAGAACCTCCTGATCCTCCCTGGCACCAGGGACTGATGAATGCAAATCAGGCAGTAACTCGCTGCAGCTCAACTCTTGGACGCCTTAGAAACACCTGTTATTTAATGGCTTTACTAAATGGAACCGTCTAAAAGAAAACTTCTTTCTAAGCACAACTTCCTATGAAAAGGATAAATAAAGGGATTTTATTGAAAGCTGAAGTTGCTTTACTAGCTGTAGATTTGCCTGTTCCCATTGGAGCTGGGTCAAGGCAGGTGAGGTTTGGATGGGGAGATGTTTCTTCCCAGGGAAGGGATTCTGTGGTTTCTGGGCTGCTTTTGCACTGAGCCAGTGCTGAAAGTCTTGGGGAATGAGAAGGGCTCTGTTTGGGAGGCACCTCCAGCTCTCGTCTTGTCCAGCAGCACCATCAGGAAGGACATTGAGTTCCCAGTGTCCGGGGATGGTTTTGCTGTCACCCTGAGGGACGCCACTGCTCACTGACATCCATGGGAGCCATTGACCACAACCCTCTGGATGTGACCACTCAGCCAAATCCTCATTCTCCAGGCTGTGCCTCCAGCAGATCCATAGCTCTCCAAACGAGGGAGAAGGATCCTGGCTGTGGGTGATGTGTCCAGGGCATTACAGAAGCCCAGAGTGGTGGCATCTTGTGGCAGCCGTTCAAGCATCCCCTGAGGCCACCCCTCGAAGAGGCCCCTGGTGGAACACACCTAAGAAGTAGTCGGTTCCCCCCTGGGGCGGGGCAAGGTGTGGTAGGCCCCGAGATGGGGTGGGTTCTTGGTGGACCGGCCGCCCTCTCCCCATTTGTTAGTGTTTGTGTCCATCATTTGTCAATCACTCTCGGTTTCTAGAATGTTCCACTGAGTTTGATGGTTTACTACTTTATCCCCTTGTCCCTCTCTCAGCCCCCTCCCCTTCTTACCCTCTATTGGTGCCCATCCCCGTGTCCCTCCCTGATCCCTGCTCGGTGCCCTGATCTGGTTGCTTGTCTTATGTCAAATAAAAGTCTGATGCACGCTGAGCTCGGGGCTCTCAGCTCTCACAGCTCTTGGAGCTCGGCGCCTGATACATCCTTTGCTGTGTCTTTCCTGCGGCTCGGGAGCCCATCCCTGGAGCTGCAGTTTCGGCAGCCTCTGTAGCGACTCGCCTGCCTGTGCAGGGAGTCTGCAGCCCACAGCTGGGAACTGCAACCTTCTAGCACGCAGGGACCCACCAGGGACACTCACGTGCCGCTGCTCAGGCTGCTGAGCAGACCCTGGCGGTCAGCCCTCCAAGAAGAGCCTGAGGGACGGCGGCAGCATCTGCTGCTTTTCCCTTGTTCACTGAGGCAGTCACAGAGCCACTGTCAGCTCCTCAAGGTTTCCTTTTGCAGATCAAAGCATTTAAGAGCATGGGTGGTTTTTTCCCATTTTATCGACTGACTGTGTCCTTTGAGCACCGGGAGAGAGCCCCTTAAATTGCACATCAAGAGCAAATGGTGAAGTAAAGGCTTCACCTTCTCCACAAAACAAAAGGGCTGCCTTAGCCTTGGCCCCCCTCAAGGTGCCAAACCGTGCTGCAGCTGGAGAGCTCACAACAGGAGGGAATCTTGCACTTGTCTCCAGCCAGACATCACTCCCTCCTCAGCCTCGTGGGCAGTGCCTGACAGTGCCTGAGGAGCTCACAAATCCTCGCTCTGCTCTGAGGGCACGTGAGCTCTCACTGCCCGCGTTCTGCCAGTGCCCACAACACCAGGCAGAGCTGTGAGATCAACTTGGGGGAGCTGTCCCAGCCCTGAGACAGAACTGGCATGCAGGATGAGCTCCCTCCCCAAGAAGGAAAATTCCAGCCCTGAGGTCCATCCCCAGCCAGGCCACCAGGTCACAGCAGAGCTCTGAGGTCACAGCAGGGCTCTGAGGTCACAGCAGGGCTCTGAGGTCACAGTAGGCTGAGCTCACAGCAGGCTCTGAGGTCACAGAGCTGCCAGAGCCCCATGGTTGCACAGCAGCACGAGTGACCAGTTGGTCCTTGACCACAACTGTTGCAGCAGCAGCAGTGGCGGCGGCAGCAGTGGTGCTGACCTTGGGACAGCAGTGTCAGGACAGTGGTGGCAGCAAGAGCTGCACGAGTGGCTCAGGGCAAGGCACCATGGCCCTTGCTCTGCGCCTCTTCCTCCTGCTCCTCCTGGCAGTGGCCCTGCCTGCCAGGGCTGCCCAGGCTGCTCCGCTGGGAGCAAGGGGAGCAGGTGAGCCCAGGCCTGGCTCCCCTTTCCCGGGACAGAGCTCCCTTCTCCCCGGGAAGCATTGGGGATGGTTTTCCCAGGGCTTTAGGGAGGGTTTCCTCTGTGGGAGGGACAGAGCCCCCAGGAGCCCATGGATTGCTCTGCTGCCCCTCCAGGGATGTTGCCCAGGGCCTGCAAAGAGGGTGCAGACTGATCAGGAGCCAGCCCAGAGCTGCCCAAGCCCCTCTGCACCTTTGGCCATGTCCATTGACATCGGGCTCCCACGGCCTTAGCTGAGCCCCTTGCAGTGCCCAGGTCCCCAAGGCACAAGGGGATGCCAGCACAGCATGGAATGGTTCTGGTCTGTGCTCCCTTCTAGGTGAGGGTGCTGAGAATGCTATTCCAGAAACTTGGATGGATGACACATTCGATTACTTGGGACTTACTGGAGGCAAGTTCACAGCATCCCTTTCCTGACCAAAGAATCATTGTCAGTGTGGCAAGAGCCATGTGCCCTTTCCCTTTACATAATCTCAAGGTTGTTGAATTGTGGAGACCTCGCTCTGCTCCCTTGTGGAGCCCTGAGTGGTCCCACAGGATCGCTGCCAGTGGGAGCAAGGAGCATTTAGGTGTCAATCCTCTCCCCCTGTGCAATGCCAGTTGCTCCTTGCCTTCCGTGTGCTCTGTGCAGCCACGGAGAAGAGCAGAGAGGGAAGGGGCCGGGCCCAGGGCTGTGGCCCGGGGCTGTGCCTTGCGCAGTGGCTCCTTTGCCGGCCCCAGGCAGCCTGAGCTGCTCCCGCTGCCGCTGCCAAGGCCCGGCCCTGCCTGGGGCTCAGCTTAGAGCTGCTGGCACCTCCAGGGACTCCTTCCTGCCCTGGCTGCCCCGCAAGGGGCTCCTTCCATCCCCGTGTGGGGCCACTGCAGGCACGGGGTCCCTCTGGCCCTGCTCCCGAGGGGAAGGCAGAGATGAGGGAGAGCCTTGGAGGGCACCAATCACCCAGGTGCACTCACTGCCGCTGCGGCCTGAAGGAGAAACGCAACTACTTTCCATTCAGGTCCTCCCAGAGGCGTGAGCCAAGACAAAAGAGACGAGAAATCCCTGGAGGCAGCCAGGCTTCTGGACAAGATGCTGAGTGATCTGGAGAGACGCCGAGGTGGGTCCATGTCCCTCAGCCTTCTCCTGAGGCTCAGCAGCCGGGGGCAGCAGTCTCCGGCTAGATCAGGAGGGGCGGCTCTTTGGAGCAGGGAGGGCCCTGGCCCAGCCCCAAAAGCCTGGGCATTTTCCTCATCCTTATCCATGTCTTTGACAAGCATTGCCTCCGGAAGAAGCTGCCTCCCCGAAAAGGGAACGGTCCAATCTGATCCAGCTCTCCCTCTTCCTTTTTTCCAGCAAAGAACCGAAAGACAGTGCTGAAGGCAGAACTTCCTGGAGACAGCAATGGCCCATTGGCAGCCGCTGCTGCAGGAAGGGAGGCGATGCCAGGCACAGTGGCAGGAGGTAATTGCTGTGCCTCTGGGCCTGAGCCCTGCTGAGGCTTCAGCTGCCATCTCTGCTGCTTGGGAGTTCCTCTGCTCCAGGGATGTTGCCCTGCAAACAGGAAAGAGGGTGCAGAGTGACCAGGAGCCAGCCCAGAGCTGCCCAGGCCCCTCTGCACCTTTGGCCATGTCCATTGCCATCGGGCTCCCACGGCCTTAGCCGAGCCCCTTGCAGTGCCCAGTTCCCTCAGAGAGAAGGGGATGCCAGCACAGCATGGAATGGTTCTGACCTGTGCTCCCTTCTAGATGAGAGTGCTGGCAAGGCTTTTCCAGCAGCTGGGATGGAAGATGCTTTGCAATCCTTGGGAACTTCTGCAGGTGAGTTCTCCTTTTCCTCTCAGAGAATAATCACTGAGAACCTGGCAGGAAGCAGGTGACAGAAGCTTCTGTGGCTGTTGAGTTACAGATGTGTCTGCAGAGAGGACATTTCCAGCTCCTGGGCCGGGTGCTGCACACAAGCCCAGCTCCCATGGCAGGGGTGAGTAGTGTGTCCCTGCTGAGCCCACAGGCTGAGCACTGCTTCTGTGGGATCCTTGCATGGGAAAATGCAAATACTTTCTCTTAAGGTCCTCCGAGAGAGACGAACAAACCTATAGGAGACACTAAGTCCCGGGAGGAATCCAAACAACTGGAGCAAATCCTGACTTACCTGCAGAAACAGCATGGTGGGTCCCTGTCCCTCGGCCTTCTCCTGAGACTCAGCAGCCGGGGGCTTTGGCTGCACAGCTGTAGCCCAAACTGCACCACGGGCCATGCACACGCTGAGATCCCCTGCAATTTCCCAGTCTCCCAGCAGCTCAGGAGGGGCAGCTGTTTGGAGAAGGGAGGGCCCTTGGCAGCCCCAAGAGCCTGGGTGTTTTCCTGATCCTTATCCATGACTTTGACACCTATTGTTTCCTGAAGATACCACCTCAGCAAGGGGGAATGGTTCCATCTGATCCAGCTGTCCCTCTTCCTTTCTCCAGACATGGACCAAAAGGCTTTGCTGAAGGCAGCACTTTCAGGGGGAAGCAGCGGCTCTGAGCCAGCCCCTGCCACACGAAGGGAGGAGATGCCGGATATTGCCATACAAGGTGATTGCTGTGCCAGGCTCAGGGCACTCGCGTGCTGAGCAGTCCTGCTGGGGTCCCTGCGTGGGAGACACGTCCCCAAGCCTGGGAGCAGCTGCAGGGGCTGCCCATGGTGGGGAAAGGGCAGAGGGGGAGAGCTGGGCTCCTGTGTGTCCTGACAGGGCCCGGCCCTGTCCCCTCGGGCTGGGGCAGCTGTGGCGGGGCAGGGAGGGTCGCGGGTGGCAGGTGCTGCCCAGGGCTGGCTTTGGCCCCTGTCCCTCGAAGGAGCCACTGGCCAAGCAGCTGCGCTGGCCCCGGGCTCTCCTGCCGGCCTTCTGGCCTTTGTTGGGGGGCACAGCCTGTGCCGAGGGGCGGCAAGGTGCCTGCAGGCCCCAGCTCTGGGGCAACAGAGAACGTCCTGGCCGTAGGCACCGTGCTGCCAGCTCAGCAGTGCAGCACAGCACGGGCTCACGCTCCCCACTGGTCCCACAGATGTTGCCACTGAGAGAGGAATATATATCAAGGATCCATCGCGCCTCCCAAGAATTGTCTGCCCCCAGGACGCGCGCAAGTCCTGCATGGTAGGCACAGCAGTGACAGTGCTCCTTGTGCCACTCGTCCTGGTAGGAGGCTATGCCGGCTTCCAGTGGTTGAAGTCCAAGAGAAAGTAAGTCATTGTTGATCTCCAGCCCCCAACTTCTTGAACGGCTGCTCATAGTCAGGAAACGTTCCCAGTGAGGCTGCTGTGGGGAGTCACTGGTTGCCCAGATAACTCTGCTGAGGCTTCTGCTGCTGCCCAGTGCTTGAATGGGCCTCTTAATGGCTGGGCCTTGTCCTGGGCAGCCCGCTGGGGCTGCAGCCGCTGCTGGCTCCCACTGAGGCTGCCTGGCCAAGAGCAGCCCCAGGAGCAGCGGGCAGAGGCAAAGCAAGGTCACTCCAGTAGTTGGGCAATGCAGCTCAGGACGGGACAGGGGTTATTTAGTAGCTCGTGTAAAGTTTCATGGTAGCAGTTACGTTACAGGAGGAGCAAATTTGCCACAAGTCACTGTTAAAACAAATCCAACCTGATGCAGGTTTGGCTCGGAGACTTTGCTCTGTGTGTGTGGAGTGATTGCCAGTGAGGCTTGGAGGCAGTTTTGGGTGAAGGCTCATCCCAGCCCTGCCCCCTGGCAGCCCTTGTCCCCTCACAGGGACAGCTGAGGCTGCACTGCACAAGACTAGGATGCAGGGCTCCATTATCAAAGGACTTTGGAAAGTTTCAATTACTATCTCTTTACTCTACTCTTTTGTTTATGGAATTCATTCCCTAGTTTTAAACTCAGTTTTACTCTTTTCCCAGTTATTTGCTATAGCGAATTATGGCAGAATTCTCCCATGGCTGAATTAGAAACTGTAAGTACTATATCGTGAAATCATTTTTTACACTCTTATGTCTTTCACAGTGATCAAAAAAGGTGGGACCAATAGAAAAGTTTTGCTCTGCTTTTAATGCAAACAAGGAGCTGAGCTGGAACCTGTTCAAAAGAGTCTCTTCCCTTCATAGCAGAGGCAAGCTGCCAGGGTTCCTTTTTTTTGAGGAATATCAAATCCATCAGTAGCAAATACTCCTGACAAGTAACGGATGGAAATTAGGGATTTGGACTCTTTGGGAAGTACTGCCCACTTGGGCCTTGCCTCTCTGAAACTCAGCCTATAAGAATCAGTCTTTTACAGAGGAGAATGTTCAGTTTCTTCCTGGCACTCACACATTTACATTTGTATTCCAAAACACTTTTTGAAGGGAATTTAGAAGAGCTCTTTGTGGCTCCTCTGTTGACTTTTCTCTGTTTCTCCCCAGATGCCGAGGAAAACCTGGATGATTCCATTTAGAAAGCTGCAAAGCAGATCCTGGAGAAGAGGGCCTACATCTGCTCCCAGCCCCTGGACAGAACCTCCTGATCCTCCCTGGCACCAGGGACTGATGAATGCAAATCAGGCAGTAACTCGCTGCAGCTCAACTCTTGGACGCCTTAGAAACACCTGTTATTTAATGGCTTTACTAAATGGAACCGTCTAAAAGAAAACTTCTTTGTAAGCACAACTTCCTATGAAAAGGATAAATAAAGGGATTTTATTGAAAGCTGAAGTTGCTTTACTAGCTGTAGATTTGCCTGTTCCCCTTGGAGCTGGGTCAAGGCAGGTGAGGTTTGGATGGGGAGATGTTTCTTCCCAGGGAAGGGATTCTGTGGTTTCTGGGCTGCTTTTGCACTGAGCCAGTGCTGAAAGTCTTGGGGAATGAGAAGGGCTCTGTTTGGGAGGCACCTCCAGCTCTCGTCTTGTCCAGCAGCACCATCAGGAAGGACATTGAGTTCCCGTGTCCGGGGATGGTTTTGCTGTCACCCTGAGGGACGCCACTGCTCACTGACATCCATGGGAGCCATTGACCACAACCCTCTGGCTGTGACCACTCAGCCAAATCCTCATTCTCCAGGCTGTGCCTCCAGCAGATCCATAGCTCTCCAAACGAGGGAGAAGGATCCTGGCTGTGGGTGATGTGTCCAGGGCATTACAGAAGCCCAGAGTGGTGGCATCTTGTGGCAGCCGTTCAAGCATCCCCTGAGGCCACCCCTCGAAGAGGCCCCTGGTGGAACACACCTAAGAAGTAGTCGGTTCCCCCCTGGGGCGGGGCAAGGTGTGGTAGGCCCCGAGATGGGGTGGGTTCTTGGTGGACCGGCCGCCCTCTCCCCATTTGTTAGTGTTTGTGTCCATCATTTGTCAATCACTCTCGGTTTCTAGAATGTTCCACTGAGTTTGATGGTTTACTACTTTATCCCCTTGTCCCTCTCTCAGCCCCCTCCCCTTCTTACCCTCTATTGGTGCCATCCCCGTGTCCCTCCCTGATCCCTGCTCGGTGCCCTGATCTGGTTGCTTGTCTTATGTCAAATAAAAGTCTGATGCACGCTGAGCTCGGGGCTCTCAGCTCTCACAGCTCTTGGAGCTCGGGCGCCTGATACATCCTTTGCTGTGTCTTTCCTGCGGCTCGGGAGCCCATCCCTGGAGCTACAGTTTCGGCAGCCTCTGTAGCGACTCGCCTGCCTGTGCAGGGAGTCTGCAGCCCACAGCTGGGAACTGCAACCTTCTAGCACGCAGGGACCCACCAGGGACACTCACGTGCCGCTGCTCAGGCTGCTGAGCAGACCCTGGCGGTCAGCCCTCCAAGAAGAGCCTGAGGGACGGCGGCAGCATCTGCTGCTTTTCCCTTGTTCACTGAGGCAGTCACAGAGCCACTGTCAGCTCCTCAAGGTTTCCTTTTGCAGATCAAAGCATTTAAGAGCATGGGTGGTTTTTTCCCATTTTATCGACTGACTGTGTCCTTTGAGCACCGGGAGAGAGCCCCTTAAATTGCACATCAAGAGCAAATGGTGAAGTAAAGGCTTCACCTTCTCCACAAAACAAAAGGGCTGCCTTAGCCTTGGCCCCCCTCAAGGTGCCAAACCGTGCTGCAGCTGGAGAGCTCACAACAGGAGGGAATCTTGCACTTGTCTCCAGCCAGACATCACTCCCTCCTCAGCCTCGTGGGCAGTGCCTGACAGTGCCTGAGGAGCTCACAAATCCTCGCTCTGCTCTGAGGGCACGTGAGCTCTCACTGCCCGCGTTCTGCCAGTGCCCACAACACCAGGCAGAGCTGTGAGATCAACTTGGGGGAGCTGTCCCAGCCCTGGGACAGAACTGGCATGCAGGATGAGCTCCCTCCCCAAGAAGGAAAATTCCAGCCCTGAGGTCCATCCCCAGCCAGGCCACCAGGTCACAGCAGAGCTCTGAGGTCACAGCAGGCTCTGAGGTCACAGCAGAGGCTCTGAGCTCACAGCAGGCTCTGAGGTCACACATGAGGTCACTGCCAGAGCCCCATGGTTGCACAGCAGCACGAGTGACCAGTCGGTCCTTGACCACAACTGTTGCAGCAGCAGCAGTGGCGGCGGCAGCAGTGGTGCTGACCTTGGGACAGCAGTGTCAGGACAGTGGTGGCAGCAAGAGCTGCACGAGTGGCTCAGGGCAAGGCACCATGGCCCTTGCTCTGCGCCTCTTCCTCCTGCTCCTCCTGGCAGTGGCCCTGCCTGCCAGGGCTGCCCAGGCTGCTCCGCTGGGAGCAAGGGGAGCAGGTGAGCCCAGGCCTGGCTCCCCTTTCCCGGGACAGAGCTCCCTTCTCCCCGGGAAGCATTGGGGATGGTTTTCCCAGGGCTGGAGGGAGGGTTTCCTCTGTGGGAGGGACAGAGCCCCCAGGAGCCCATGGATTGCTCTGCTGCCCCTCCAGGGATGTTGCCCAGGGCCTGCAAAGAGGGTGCAGACTGACCAGGAGCCAGCCCAGAGCTGCCCAAGCCCCTCTGCACCTTTGGCCATGTCCATTGACATCGGGCTCCCACGGCCTTAGCTGAGCCCCTTGCAGTGCCCAGGTCCCCAAGGCACAAGGGGATGCCAGCACAGCATGGAATGGTTCTGGTCTGTGCTCCCTTCTAGGTGAGGGTGCTGAGAATGCTATTCCAGAAACTTGGATGGATGACACATTCGATTACTTGGGACTTACTGGAGGCAAGTTCACAGCATCCCTTTCCTGACCAAAGAATCATTGTCAGTGTGGCAAGAGCCATGTGCCCTTTCCCTTTACATAATCTCAAGGTTGTTGAATTGTGGAGACCTCGCTCTGCTCCCTTGTGGAGCCCTGAGTGGTCCCACAGGATCGCTGCCAGTGGGAGCAAGGAGCATTTAGGTGTCAATCCTCTCCCCCTGTGCAATGCCAGTTGCTCCTTGCCTTCCGTGTGCTCTGTGCAGCCACGGAGAAGAGCAGAGAGGGAAGGGGCCGGGCCCAGGGCTGTGGCCCGGGGCTGTGCCTTGCGCAGTGGCTCCTTTGCCGGCCCCAGGCAGCCTGAGCTGCTCCCGCTGCCGCTGCCAAGGCCCGGCCCTGCCTGGGGCTCAGCTTAGAGCTGCTGGCACCTCCAGGGACTCCTTCCTGCCCTGGCTGCCCCGCAAGGGGCTCCTTCCATCCCCGTGTGGGGCCACTGCAGGCACGGGGTCCCTCTGGCCCTGCTCCCGAGGGGAAGGCAGAGATGAGGGAGAGCCTTGGAGGGCACCAATCACCCAGGTGCACTCACTGCCGCTGCGGCCTGAAGGAGAAACGCAACTACTTTCCATTCAGGTCCTCCCAGAGGCGTGAGCCAAGACAAAAGAGACGAGAAATCCCTGGAGGCAGCCAGGCTTCTGGACAAGATGCTGAGTGATCTGGAGAGACGCCGAGGTGGGTCCATGTCCCTCAGCCTTCTCCTGAGGCTCAGCAGCCGGGGGCAGCAGTCTCCGGCTAGATCAGGAGGGGCGGCTCTTTGGAGCAGGGAGGGCCCTGGCCCAGCCCCAAAAGCCTGGGCATTTTCCTCATCCTTATCCATGTCTTGACAAGCATTGCCTCCGGAAGAAGCTGCCTCCCCGAAAAGGGAACGGTCCAATCTGATCCAGCTCTCCCTCTTCCTTTTTTCCAGCAAAGAACCGAAAGACAGTGCTGAAGGCAGAACTTCCTGGAGACAGCAATGGCCCATTGGCAGCCGCTGCTGCAGGAAGGGAGGCGATGCCAGGCACAGTGGCAGGAGGTAATTGCTGTGCCTCTGGGCCTGAGCCCTGCTGAGGCTTCAGCTGCCATCTCTGCTGCTTGGGAGTTCCTCTGCTCCTCCAGGGATGTTGCCCTGCAAACAGGAAAGAGGGTGCAGAGTGACCAGGAGCCAGCCCAGAGCTGCCCAGGCCCCTCTGCACCTTTGGCCATGTCCATTGCCATCGGGCTCCCACGGCCTTAGCCGAGCCCCTTGCAGTGCCCAGTTCCCTCAGAGAGAAGGGGATGCCAGCACAGCATGGAATGGTTCTGACCTGTGCTCCCTTCTAGATGAGAGTGCTGGCAAGGCTTTTCCAGCAGCTGGGATGGAAGATGCTTTGCAATCCTTGGGAACTTCTACAGGTGAGTTCTCCTTTTCCTCTCAGAGAATAATCACTGAGAACCTGGCAGGAAGCAGGTGACAGAAGCTTCTGTGGCTGTTGAGTTACAGATGTGTCTGCAGAGAGGACATTTCCAGCTCCTGGGCCGGGTGCTGCACACAAGCCCAGCTCCCATGGCAGGGGTGAGTAGTGTGTCCCTGCTGAGCCCACAGGCTGAGCACTGCTTCTGTGGGATCCTTGCATGGGAAAATGCAAATACTTTCTCTTAAGGTCCTCCGAGAGAGACGAACAAACCTATAGGAGACACTAAGTCCCTGGAGGAATCCAAACAACTGGAGCAAATCCTGACTTACCTGCAGAAACAGCATGGTGGGTCCCTGTCCCTCGGCCTTCTCCTGAGACTCAGCAGCCGGGGGCTTTGGCTGCACAGCTGTAGCCCAAACTGCACCACGGGCCATGCACACGCTGAGATCCCCTGCAATTTCCCAGTCTCCCAGCAGCTCAGGAGGGGCAGCTGTTTGGAGAAGGGAGGGCCCTTGGCAGCCCCAAGAGCCTGGGTGTTTTCCTGATCCTTATCCATGACTTTGACACCTATTGTTTCCTGAAGCTGCCACCTCAGCAAGGGGGAATGGCTCCATCTGATCCAGCTGTCCCTCTTCCTTTCTCCAGACATGGACCAAAAGGCTTTGCTGAAGGCAGCACTTTCAGGGGGAAGCAGCGGCTCTGAGCCAGCCCCTGCCACACGAAGGGAGGAGATGCCGGATATTGCCGTACAAGGTGATTGCTGTGCCAGGCTCAGGGCACTCGCGTGCTGAGCAGTCCTGCTGGGGTCCCTGCGTGGGAGACACGTCCCCAAGCCTGGGAGCAGCTGCAGGGGCTGCCCATGGTGGGGAAAGGGCAGAGGGGGAGAGCTGGGCTCCAGTGTGTCCTGACAGGGCCCGGCTCTGTCCCCTCGGGCTGGGGCAGCTGTGGCGGGGCAGGGAGGGTCGCGGGTGGCAGGTGCTGCCCAGGGCTGGCTTTGGCCCCTGTCCCTCGAAGGAGCCACTGGCCAAGCAGCTGCGCTGGCCCCGGGCTCTCCTGCCGGCCTTCTGGCCTTTGTTGGGGGGCACAGCCTGTGCCGAGGGGCGGCAAGGTGCCTGCAGGCCCCAGCTCTGGGGCAACAGAGAACGTCCTGGCCGTAGGCACCGTGCTGCCAGCTCAGCAGTGCAGCACAGCACGGGCTCACGCTCCCCACTGGTCCCACAGATGTTGCCACTGAGAGAGGAATATATATCAAGGATCCATCGCGCCTCCCAAGAATTGTCTGCCCCCAGGACGCGCGCAAGTCCTGCATGGTAGGCACAGCAGTGACAGTGCTCCTTGTGCCACTCGTCCTGGTAGGAGGCTATGCCGGCTTCCAGTGGTTGAAGTCCAAGAGAAAGTAAGTCATTGTTGATCTCCAGCCCCCAACTTCTTGAACGGCTGCTCATAGTCAGGAAACGTTCCCAGTGAGGCTGCTGTGGGGAGTCACTGGTTGCCCAGATAACTCTGCTGAGGCTTCTGCTGCTGCCCAGTGCTTGAATGGGCCTCTTAATGGCTGGGCCTTGTCCTGGGCAGCCCGCTGGGGCTGCAGCCGCTGCTGGCTCCCACTGAGGCTGCCTGGCCAAGAGCAGCCCCAGGAGCAGCGGGCAGAGGCAAAGCAAGGTCACTCCAGTAGTTGGGCAATGCAGCTCAGGATGGGACAGGGGTTATTTAGTAGCTCGTGTAAAGTTTCATGGTAGCAGTTACGTTACAGGAGGAGCAAATTTGCCACAAGTCACTGTTAAAACAAATCCAACCTGATGCAGGTTTGGCTCGGAGACTTTGCTCTGTGTGTGTGGAGTGATTGCCAGTGAGGCTTGGAGGCACTTTTGGGTGAAGGCTCATCCCAGCCCTGCCCCCTGGCAGCCCTTGTCCCCTCACAGGGACAGCTGAGGCTGCACTGCACAAGACTAGGATGCAGGGCTCCATTATCAAAGGACTTTGGAAAGTTTCAATTACTATCTTTTTACTCTATTCTTTTGTTTATGGAATTCATTCCCTAGTTTTCAACTCAGTTTTACTCTTTTCCCAGTTATTTGCTATAGCGAATTATGGCAGAATTCTCCCATGGCTGAATTAGAAACTGTAAGTACTATATCATGAAATCATTTTTTACACTCTTATGTCTTTCACAGTGATCAAAAGAGGTGGGTTTGGTGGGACCAATAGAAAAGTTTTGCTCTGCTTTTAATGCAAACAAGGAGCTGAGCTGGAACCTGTTCAAAAGTCTCTTCCCTTCATAGCTGAAGCAAGCTGCCAGGGTTCTTTTTTTTGAGCAATATCAATTCTATCAGCAGGAAATACTCCTGACAAGTAACGGATAGAAATTAGCAATTGTTCTGTTTGTTCAGTAACCCCTGAGCTCCTCAGAGCTGGTGCTCCCTGTTCTCTTTGCAGACAGAGGCTGGCTGTGGATGACAGTTGTGTCTGGCCTGGCAAACACCAGGTCCACACCTGAGCTAAGGGATCATCCTTGCACACCCATCCTGGCAGAACCAAGTTCATTGATGAATCTGACACAATTTGATGGCATCGCAGCAAAATAAGGCAAAATAAAGGCTAGAATTTGTACCATTCCAACCACTTCACATTTTGTTCTGTGTAATGGAGATAGGAACTACAAGTTTCCCATTCCAATTTTCTGTGTGAGAGCAGTCATTGCTTACAGTCACAGGGGCTCGCAGGCCTGTGTCTGAGGTGACTTTAAAAACAAAAACAACCTTTATGTACAACACCCATGCTTTAAAACCTTTACAAAAAAAATCACAAGCTGATTCCTACTGCTAAGTGAAAAAACCCCCCAAACAACAAAACCCACACTGCAACTCAACAAAACAGGCAAACAAAACAACAACCAAGACTAAAGTAAAACCTACACAAAAAACCCCACAAATCCAGAAAAAAACATAAAAATCAAGTGAAGGAGGCAGTGATCCAAGAGCAACAAATGGGCAGAGGAACTACAGAACAGATAGATAATAAGAAAGGACAGATAGTAAGTGGCTAGGGCATCAAACTAGCCAGGGGATCTGAAATACAGTTCTCACCCTTCTGAAAACAAACTGGCATAAAAATAAACAGAAAATATACAATAATTGTGATAATGGGACCCTGCATGTTTAGCTTTAATAAATCCACTGTGTGTAAGTTCTGGGCTCCTTGTTAAGGCACATCATCTGGTAAGGGTGTTTTTCTGCCCAAAGAAAAAGACTGCAGCGAAAAAGGGGGCCAGCTTGGAAAATATTAAAAGCAAAAGCTAAAAATACAGTACTTTTTTTTTTTTTTTTTTTAATATGTTGTTTGGTTGGTTTGCTGTTTGCTCATGGGTTTTTTGTCTGTCTTTGAAAGCAGCCCCATGGATGTTAATGCATGCAACAAGTCCTTTGTAAAGGGCTGTCTTTGCAAAAAACCTGCCAATTTTGTGATGCAAGACAGAAACAGCTTCCCCTGGGCTCCAGCTGGAAGGCTTGAAAACGAGTTCCAGAAGCTCATGATATGACAGAGTCTGATTAACACCATTTAATGTCACCAAGTGCAAGATGTAAGTTATCCGATAAAATAATCAGAGTATTTACATGCCAAGCAGCAGGAAAGGGCTGTGCATTGGAATGGCAGGAAACAGACACAGAGTGAATGATGGACAAGTTTCCCAGCCAAACCAGAGCAGAAGCACTGGGAGCACAAAAGGACACAGCGAGGAGGCCCAGGAGCTTGTTGCTGAGGGCCCGTTTCATGCAAGGGCTGGCACTCAGAATATTAAAGAAATTCAAAATAAAAGGCTGGGGGGAGGCAGCAGTGAGGTGGCCTCAAAGGTTCAGCTCTGCTTTTGTCACCAGCATTCTCGTAGTTCCTGTGTTTGTTTTCCTAGAGAATTTGTAGTCAACAGAGCTTCAGTGCCTTTGATCAAATCAGTCTTAAGAGCAGCTCGGGGCTGGGTCAGTCATTTACATGAGCCCTGACTGGGGTCCAGCCAACAAAAGAACATCAGCTGCAGGCCACCCATACAGCTTTCATATTAATGAGCACAAAGCCTCGCGTTGTGCAAACCGAGGGATGTTGGGGGGATTTTAGCACCATCAGGCCCAAGTACAAGGCTCTGGATCTACACAGCACTGTGGTAAAGGGGGCAACACAGGTGGGGACAATCCAGGCTGCAGCAGTGCCCCCACCCCCTCATTAGGGACATCACAATTGATGTTAGAGCTCCTAAACCAGCTGGTGAAAAACTGTTCTTCTCTTCTCACCCCCTGCACACTGACAGGCAAGTTGGACAGAAAATCTGTCCTTTCCTCCATTATCTCTGAGCACCAAAGAAAAGAACTAAAACAAAAAAAAAATTGAAATAAAAAATCATTTTGTGACCTGGCTGATTTTTTTTAAAGAGCTTTAGAAGGTTTTTATAAGAGCTTTATAAGCCAGTGCTAACAACACCAACTGTAACAAATATTTTTACTTCCAAAAGTACTGTGCTGAATGAAGAGTGTCACCCATTATGTGCCTTCCACAAAGCACGGGACAGCTGCTGCCATGCATAGGTGGGTGCAGGGTCAGACCGTTTACCTTCAGAACTGGCCCTGCCTTCCTGAGGGACAGAGATCCATCTGTCAGAATCCCTGTAATCTTCTGGAGCTGCTCTTGGCCCACCTGTGGATAACTGGGCTGCTGTGGAGCACTGGAGAGTTTTCAGCCTTGCAGAATCTAAGCAGCATCTTCATGGCGCCAACAACAGAGTGGAAAGGAAAAACCAGCATCAGAAACCTGTGAGATGAAAAAAATTTGGCTGCTTCAGCTAAAAAATGTAGACTAAACATCTCTATGGCAAAGAACAACCTTTCTCACAAGGATTCCAGTGGAATAAATGACATAGGTGTTGGAATAACAGCCCACTGCAAAGGAAATTCCCTGGAATAACAACCAGTGCTCACTGCAAAGGGAATTCCCTGGAATAACAGCCAGTGCCCAGTGCAAAGGGAATTCCCTGTCCTGTGGGCTCCGTAAACCACACACGTGAATGTGGCACTCCTCCTGACTCCTTCCCAAAGCACTTCTCTGCAAGAAGCACTGGAGAAGTGCATGGGGCAAGAGTTCTGCAAGTGCCAGGTTATTGTGCAGGAGCAAAGTTGTAAAATAATTGAAAGAATCTAGCAACCACAATAAATCCATCATTTATGGCTCATAAATATTCCAGTGAATCTCAGTTACTTCTGGCTGACAATAAACACAGGGCAAACTTTCCAAAGTATGGTTTCATAACAAAATTCCAGTTTGTCTGTTCCTGTTTGTGAGAGAAGATGAGGTTACTGCCCAGCTCAAGTAGCCAAGGAGGATCTACACTTCCCTGTCATATTTTGCCACTGACAAAGGAATTAAGACCAAGAATTTGAGAAAATGGAGGGGTAAAACTGGAATAGGGATGAGGTTTTACATCCTAAGACTTAATTTGCTGGAGTACAAACAGTTTTGCTGTGCATGGCTCTCCTTGCTAAACCTCTTTGTCTTCAAACTCCCTTCCTCCATGGCAGAACTGAACAAGCTCCATATGTCAGAGCTTCAAGTTAAAAGCTCCCTGATGAATCACTTTTACTGCATCCATTTCCAGTCTGTGGGGCTGCTGTCATGAGGAGCTCAGGTGCCTTCTTGTTAAGATCAAAATCAATGTGCCGTTTGTCCCAGCTCCATCTGTCCTGGGACAGCACTGGCTCCACGGGAGCACACTGAGGGTTCTCGTGCCGTTTCTAAATGGAAACTGAACCTCCTAAAGAAGCCAGGCCAAAATCACCAGAGAGCAGGCACAAAACATAATTGAGGCAGTTTGCTGGGTATTGATCTAACAGCTACCATCTTCCCAAAGTCCAGGCTACACGAAACAAGGCTCTTTTCCTTTCAATTTGCTGTGTTTGATACACGTGCAGAAGAATAAAAAGCCTCCTCCACTGCAGAAACCTGAGCTGCAGCTATCCAGCAAGTTGTGCCCAGTAGCTGATTTCATTTTGAGGGGGTTTTAGATAGGAGATACAACCATAAAATTTCACAAGAAAACCATCAAGTATCTAAAATATGCAGTATTATGTTGTTTTCTACCTCCAATATTGCCAGCACATAGCAGGAAGAAAGTTATTTACCAACCATCATAGGAGAAAAAATCAAAATGAGAAAAAGACTTCTAAGGATATCACACTGGTGGCTACCAGTCATTGTCGAGCTTTGCAGGATTTCAGTTCAAATCAATCTAAACAAGCCAGCATATGTCTAGCAAGAAAGCAAGAAATCACAGTTCATCTCTGCGCCTAAACTCAAGCTTTGCTGTATGAAAAATGGATGGTATCATTTTCCAGCTCTCAATAGATGTGTCATAATTTACAAATAAACAAAATATCGTGCATAAAAATTTTTTCATAGATTAGTAAAATAGATCGATAGATAGACAAGGCAGACAGAGAGATATGGATGCACTTGCCTGTATAACTTTGTATAGGAAGGGATGGGGAAGTGAGAGGTTATCCTTTTCCACACATGGAAAACAATCTTTTCCCCAGAAGAATCAGCTTCCTTCTTCTATGAGCACCAGGGTGCCTGAAGACCCCACCAAGAAGGCCCTGTGACCCCAATGGCCTGTGCATCCAGCACCTCCAGAAAGTAATGCCAGCCTCTTAATACTGCAGTGGTGATAAAGAGGTTTATTCCTCTTTATTCCGATTTTTGGTGCCAAGACGAATGAACTGAAGCCAGTTCTGCGTGAGCACCACTGCAAATCACAGACAAAAGAAGGATGGAGCCAAGGTGTCCCACAACCATGGCCCAAGCAGCCTCCTTGGATCCTCCTTCAGCCCTGGCTCCACTGCAGCCCCACTGTCACCAAAAAGAAAAGAGCCTTACTGAGAGCAAGCAAATTTAACTCGCTGCCAGGACAGACTTAGAGGGCAAAAAATGAAGAAAACCCACAGTATCAGCCACGTGAGAAGGGCTGTTACTCTCTGCCCCTCAACACGTCCCCAGTGTGTTTACAAATGTAAGTGGAATCTAATCTGTGCCCTTGGAACGGAGCCAGCCCCCCCGAGGGAGAGAAGCCAGGGCCTCAGCTGTAGCCCTGGGTGCCTCCTGTGCCCCATGGCTGTCAGTGTGTGTTTGGCTGCAGCCCAGGGCCACGGCGCTGCTCGGCAGCCCCATGGCAGCCCCATGGCAGCCCCGGCCTTGGCCCTTCCCCGCCGGGACCCTCACCTGGCCCGGCCCGGCCGCAGGACCCGGCCCGACGTGGGCGCGGCGGCTGCAGAGGGAACCCGGCCCCGGGCATGGGCCCCGCCCGAGGCTTTGCAGGGCGCTTCGTGCCAGCTGAGCACAGCCTCGACCCACAGTGTCCCTTGCCATGCTGAGAAGGGTGAAAAAGCCCCTCGAGTTTAACCCAGCTGCACAGCACACGAGGGATCCCTGCACAGCTGCCAGAGACCCCCAAATATCCCTGTGTGTGCCTCACGAGGGATCCCTGCACACCTTCCAGAGACCCTTGTTAAAAACGGGTCCAAGAACAAAAATTTTAGTAAAATAAAATTGAACATTTATTAGAAGAACAAGGGCAAAACCAGCGCTGGGTGCATAGCATATCTGCTAGAGGCACGTTCATTTGACAATGAGTTAAGTACTCTTAACTGTTACATATTCATTAAGCTCAGAAGAAAATTTACCTTTCAAGCAACCCTTTCCCCCTGCTCTCTGCCCCCCTCCTTCTCGCCAGAATGTCTCATCAGGTGCCTGGATGGTGTCAGTCCAGAGCTGTGAATTGGCCTTATCTTCTCTTGTTTTCCTTGAAATTCCTAAGTACTGCAAGTAGTCAGCTCAAAAGACGTTTACAGCTATATATTTATGACTACATTTTCCAATATATCACACTTATCTCGAGGTTATAATTTTACTGCAATCTTGTTTCTACTTAACTATATTTGATACTAACACTATTTTTACAAAGCCAACATTTATCATTTATTCATCCATTACCAATTCCCCCCCTTTATATTTTTTCCATTATGTTGGCTTGAATTACAATCTGTATTTAAACCTCATTGTTACATTTGAAATTTCTACAGATTTGTTGGGCTTCTTCAAGGGGGTCTTCAGGGTTGTTTTGTTTCTTCAGTTTCATTATCCTTTGTGCTGCTCTTGAAGCAGTTTGTTCCGAATTTAAAAGCACTGGGATTGCCTGCATACTTGGGATGACACTTGTGATTTGTTTGATAAAACGGGGGATTAAACAGGGAAAGAATACAAACCAAGCAATTGCACACCTAAAAAACAGTTTCTTTTACCATGTTATCTCTAATAAGTTATCCTAGCAACCAGATTCTAGTGATGCTTCCCATCTTTGAATTGGTATGTGAGCAAGCTTGCAGCAATATCGAGTATAGCCTGTTACCAGTTTCTCTTTCATTTTATCCTGTTGTCCTGGTTTTGAAGGACAGGTGTCTGTTAAGGAAGGCAGGAGCCAGGCAAAGATATGGGAATAGGAATAACAGTTCTTTACTGGGAAACTGTAACAAATAACAACAACTATAACATTAACCAACAAACAGAACCAGAAACCCAGTGGCAGCCTGCTCGGCTTCAGGCACCTTTTCCTCGTGGTGCAGTTCCAGTAACAGCCTGCAGGGGCGCTCTGGTGTGATGATTCCCCTGTGGCTGCAGGGGGCGCGAAGGGTGTGATGATTCCCCAAAGCCTGCAGGGGGCGCTCTGGGTGTGATGATTCCCCTCCAGGGGGGCTCTGGGTGATGATTCCCTGGTGTTGCAGGGGGCTGAGCTGTGATGATTCCCCCCCTGCAGGGGGCGGGGCGATGATTCCCTGATGTGCAGGGGGCCTGGGTGTGATGATTCCCCTGGCCTGCAGGGGGCCTCTGGGTGTGATGATTCCCTGGTGCCTGCAGGGGGCGCTCTGGGTGTGATGATTCCCTGGTGCCTGCAGGGGGCGCTCTGGGTGTGATGATTCCCTAAGCCTGCAGGGGGTCTCTGGGTGTGATGTGTGATGAGCTCTGGGTGTGAAGCCTGCAGGGGGCGCTCAGGGGGTGCCTCAATGGTGTGATGATTCACAAGCTGATAAGTGCTGCAGGGGGGTGCAGTGATCTGGGTAGTGATAGTAATTCTAGCCCGAAATACAGTGAAAACAAACCATAAAAATGCAATAAGGGGGCGCTCAGAAGCGTGTTAAGGCATCAGGGTCGCACAGCGGCATATGGCTCGTCTGTCTTTGAAAGCAGCCCCGCATGGTCCACTGTCTTTGCAAAAAAGGTGATGCAAGACAGAAACAGCTTCCCCTGGGAGCTGGAAGCCTTCATGATATTCCACCATTTAATGTCACCAAGTGCAAGATGTAAGTTATCCGATAAAATAATCAGAGGCCAAGCAGCAGGAAAGGGCTGTGCATTGGAATCCTCAGAAGCACTCTTGTTGCTGAGGGCCCGTTTCATGCAAGGGCTGGCACTCTCGCTGGGGGGAGGCAGCAGTGAGGTGGCCTCAAAGGTTCAGTATTCTCCCTGTGTTTGCGTGCAGTGGATCAAATCAGTCTTAAGAGCAGCTCGGGGCTGGGTCAGTCATTTACATGAGCCCTGAGTTCAGCTGCAGGAGTGAGCAAACCATTTTACCATCAGGCCCAAGTACAAGGCTCTGGATCTACACAGCACTGGTGGGGACAATCCAGCAGCAGTGCATTTCACGCATGAAAAACTGTTCTTCTCTTCTCACCCCCTGCACACTGACAGGCAAGTTGGACAGAAAATCTGTCCTTTCCTCCATTATCTCTGAGCACCAAAGAAAAGAACTAAAACAAAAAAAAATTGAAATAAAAAATCATTTTGTGACCTGGCTGATTTTTTTTTAAAGAGCTTTAGAAGGTTTTTATAAGAGCTTTATAAGCCAGTGCTAACAACACCAACTGTAACAAATATTTTTACTTCCAAAAGTACTGTGCTGAATGAAGAGTGTCACCCATTATGTGCCTTCCACAAAGCACGGGACAGCTGCTGCCATGCATAGGTGGGTGCAGGGTCAGACCGTTTACCTTCAGAACTGGCCCTGCCTTCCTGAGGGACAGAGATCCATCTGTCAGAATCCCTGTAATCTTCTGGACACCTGTGGATAACTGGGCTGCTGTGGAGCACTGGAGAGTTTTCAGCCTTGCAGAATCTAAGCAGCATCTTCATGGGCCAACAACAGAGTGGAAAGGAAAAACCAGCATCAGAAACCTGTGAGATGTGGCTGCTTCAGCTAAAAAATGTAGACTAAACATCTCTATGGCAAAGAACAACCTTTCTCACAAGGATTCCAGTGGAATAAATGACATAGGTGTTGGAATAACAGCCCACTGCAAAGGAAATTCCCTGGAATAACAACCAGTGCTCACTGCAAAGGGAATTCCCTGGAATAACAGCCAGTGCCCAGTGCAAAGGGAATTCCCTGTCCTGTGGGCTCCGTAAACCACACACGTGAATGTGGCACTCCTCCTGACTCCTTCCCAAAGCACTTCTCTGCAAGAAGCACTGGAGAAGTGCATGGGGCAAGAGTTCTGCAAGTGCCAGGTTATTGTGCAGGAGCAAAGTTGTAAAATAATTGAAAGAATCTAGCAACCACAATAAATCCATCATTTATGGCTCATAAATATTCCAGTGAATCTCAGTTACTTCTGGCTGACAATAAACACAGGGCAAACTTTCCAAAGTATGGTTTCATAACAAAATTCCAGTTTGTCTGTTCCTGTTTGTGAGAGAAGATGAGGTTACTGCCCAGCTCAAGTAGCCAAGGAGGATCTACACTTCCCTGTCATATTTTGCCACTGACAAAGGAATTAAGACCAAGAATTTGAGAAAATGGAGGGGTAAAACTGGAATAGGGATGAGGTTTTACATCCTAAGACTTAATTTGCTGGAGTACAAACAGTTTTGCTGTGCATGGCTCTCCTTGCTAAACCTCTTTGTCTTCAAACTCCCTTCCTCCATGGCAGAACTGAACAAGCTCCATATGTCAGAGCTTCAAGTTAAAAGCTCCCTGATGAATCACTTTTACTGCATCCATTTCCAGTCTGTGGGGCTGCTGTCATGAGGAGCTCAGGTGCCTTCTTGTTAAGATCAAAATCAATGTGCCGTTTGTCCCAGCTCCATCTGTCCTGGGACAGCACTGGCTCCACGGGAGCACACTGAGGGTTCTCGTGCCGTTTCTAAATGGAAACTGAACCTCCTAAAGAAGCCAGGCCAAAATCACCAGAGAGCAGGCACAAAACATAATTGAGGCAGTTTGCTGGGTATTGATCTAACAGCTACCATCTTCCCAAAGTCCAGGCTACACGAAACAAGGCTCTTTTCCTTTCAATTTGCTGTGTTTGATACACGTGCAGAAGAATAAAAAGCCTCCTCCACTGCAGAAACCTGAGCTGCAGCTATCCAGCAAGTTGTGCCCAGTAGCTGATTTCATTTTGAGGGGGTTTTAGATAGGAGATACAACCATAAAATTTCACAAGAAAACCATCAAGTATCTAAAATATGCAGTATTATGTTGTTTTCTACCTCCAATATTGCCAGCACATAGCAGGAAGAAAGTTATTTACCAACCATCATAGGAGAAAAAATCAAAATGAGAAAAAGACTTCTAAGGATATCACACTGGTGGCTACCAGTCATTGTCGAGCTTTGCAGGATTTCAGTTCAAATCAATCTAAACAAGCCAGCATATGTCTAGCAAGAAAGCAAGAAATCACAGTTCATCTCTGCGCCTAAACTCAAGCTTTGCTGTATGAAAAATGGATGGTATCATTTTCCAGCTCTCAATAGATGTGTCATAATTTACAAATAAACAAAATATCGTGCATAAAAATTTTTTCATAGATTAGTAAAATAGATCGATAGATAGACAAGGCAGACAGAGAGATATGGATGCACTTGCCTGTATAACTTTGTATAGGAAGGGATGGGGAAGTGAGAGGTTATCCTTTTCCACACATGGAAAACAATCTTTTCCCCAGAAGAATCAGCTTCCTTCTTCTATGAGCACCAGGGTGCCTGAAGACCCCACCAAGAAGGCCCTGTGACCCCAATGGCCTGTGCATCCAGCACCTCCAGAAAGTAATGCCAGCCTCTTAATACTGCAGTGGTGATAAAGAGGTTTATTCCTCTTTATTCCGATTTTTGGTGCCAAGACGAATGAACTGAAGCCAGTTCTGCGTGAGCACCACTGCAAATCACAGACAAAAGAAGGATGGAGCCAAGGTGTCCCACAACCATGGCCCAAGCAGCCTCCTTGGATCCTCCTTCAGCCCTGGCTCCACTGCAGCCCCACTGTCACCAAAAAGAAAAGAGCCTTACTGAGAGCAAGCAAATTTAACTCGCTGCCAGGACAGACTTAGAGGGCAAAAAATGAAGAAAACCCACAGTATCAGCCACGTGAGAAGGGCTGTTACTCTCTGCCCCTCAACACGTCCCCAGTGTGTTTACAATGTAAGTGGAATCTAATCTGTGCCCTTGGAACGGAGCCAGCCCCCCCGAGGGAGAGAAGCCAGGGCCTCAGCTGTAGCCCTGGGTGCCTCCTGTGCCCCATGGCTGTCAGTGTGTGTTTGGCTGCAGCCCAGGGCCACGGCGCTGCTCGGCAGCCCCATGGCAGCCCCATGGCAGCCCCATGGCAGCCCCGGCCTTGGCCCTTCCCCGCCGGGACCCTCACCTGGCCCGGCCCGGCCGCAGGACCCGGCCCGACGTGGGCGCGGCGGCTGCAGAGGGAACCCGGCCCCGGGCATGGGCCCCGCCCGAGGCTTTGCAGGGCGCTTCGTGCCAGCTGAGCACAGCCTCGACCCACAGTGTCCCTTGGCCATGCTGAGAAGGGTGAAAAAGCCCCTCGAGTTTAACCCAGCTGCACAGCACACGAGGGATCCCTGCACAGCTGCCAGAGACCCCCAAATATCCCTGTGTGTGCCTCACGAGGGATCCCTGCACACCTTCCAGAGACCCTTGTTAAAAACGGGTCCAAGAACAAAAATTTTAGTAAAATAAAATTGAACATTTATTAGAAGAACAAGGGCAAAACCAGCGCTGGGTGCATAGCATATCTGCTAGAGGCACGTTCATTTGACAATGAGTTAAGTACTCTTAACTGTTACATATTCATTAAGCTCAGAAGAAAATTTACCTTTCAAGCAACCCTTTCCCCCTGCTCTCTGCCCCCCTCCTTCTCGCCAGAATGTCTCATCAGGTGCCTGGATGGTGTCAGTCCAGAGCTGTGAATTGGCCTTATCTTCTCTTGTTTTCCTTGAAATTCCTAAGTACTGCAAGTAGTCAGCTCAAAAGACGTTTACAGCTATATATTTATGACTACATTTTCCAATATATCACACTTATCTCGAGGTTATAATTTTACTGCAATCTTGTTTCTACTTAACTATATTTGATACTAACACTATTTTTACAAAGCCAACATTTATCATTTATTCATCCATTACCAATTCCCCCCCTTTATATTTTTTCCATTATGTTGGCTTGAATTACAATCTGTATTTAAACCTCATTGTTACATTTGAAATTTCTACAGATTTGTTGGGCTTCTTCAAGGGGGTCTTCAGGGTTGTTTTGTTTCTTCAGTTTCATTATCCTTTGTGCTGCTCTTGAAGCAGTTTGTTCCGAATTTAAAAGCACTGGGATTGCCTGCATACTTGGGATGACACTTGTGATTTGTTTGATAAAACGGGGGATTAAACAGGGAAAGAATACAAACCAAGCAATTGCACACCTAAAAAACAGTTTCTTTTACCATGTTATCTCTAATAAGTTATCCTAGCAACCAGATTCTAGTGATGCTTCCCATCTTTGAATTGGTATGTGAGCAAGCTTGCAGCAATATCGAGTATAGCCTGTTACCAGTTTCTCTTTCATTTTATCCTGTTGTCCTGGTTTTGAAGGACAGGTGTCTGTTAAGGAAGGCAGGAGCCTTCCTTGGAATGGGAAACTGTAACGCCTCTCCCTCTGAATTATTATAAATTTGAAATCAAGAGGCTCTCAGGCAAAGATATGGGAATAGGAATAACAGTTCTTTACTAATATCTAAAACAAGGATAACAAATAACAACAACTATAACATTAACCAACAAACAGAACCAGAAACCCAGTGGCAGCCTGCTCGGCTTCAGGCACCTTTTCCTCGTGGTGCAGTTCCAGTAACAGCCTGCAGGGGGCGCTCTGGGTGTGATGATTCCCCTGTGGCTGCAGGGGGCGCGGTGGGTGTGATGATTCCCCAAAGCCTGCAGGGGGCGCTCTGGGTGTGATGATTCCCCAAAGCCTGCAGGGGGCGCTCTGGGTGTGATGATTCCCCGGTGCCTGCAGGGGGCGCTCTGGGTGTGATGGTTGTCCTGGTTTTGAAGGACTCTGTGCCACAGGTTCTCTGGGTGTGCATTGATGGTGCCCAGAGCCTGCAGGGGGCGCTCTGGGTGTGATGATTCCCCTGTGCCTGCAGGGGGCGCGGTGGGTGTGATGATTCCCCAAAGCCTGCAGGGGGCGCTCTGGGTGTGATGATTCCCCAAAGCCTGCAGGGGGCGCTCTGGGTGTGATGATTCCCCAAAGCCTGCAGGGGGCGCTCTGGGTGTGATGATTCCCCAAAGCCTGCAGGGGGCGCTCTGGGTGTGATGATTCCCCGGTGCCTGCAGGGGGCGCTCTGGGTGTGATGATTCCCCGGTGCCTGCAGGGGGCGCTCTGGGTGTGATGATTCCCTGGTGCCTGCAGGGGGCGCTCTGGGTGTGATGATTCCCTGGTGCCTGCAGGGGGCGCTCTGGGTGTGATGATTCCCCGGTGCCTGCAGGGGGTGCTCTGGGTGTGATGATTCCCCTGTGCCTGCAGGGGGCGCTCTGGGTGTGATGATTCCCCGGTGCCTGCAGGGGGCGCTCAGGCGTGAGCTCAGGTCGCACACGGCAATGGCGGCTGCCCGAGGCACGGAGGGATGGAGGAGAGCCTTTGTTCCACAGACCCTCGGGGGGCAGCTGGTGTCGATGCCACAGCAGGATCCCCGGACACAGGGAGCTGGGACACCAAGAGGTCCCGGCGTGCAGGGAAAGCCCCGCTACAATAGAGCGAAGAAACTCGGAGCGGCGAGGAGGAGTGGGGGAGAGACAGGCTGGTGGCAGGCAGCTCCCGATGGGGCAGAGGACAGAGACTCACAGCAGACAGACTGGCAGCTCCGTGCTGGCTTCTCAGAGGGCCGTGGGTTCCGCAGACAGCAGCTCCAACCGTCCCACTCCGAGGGTCCCGAGCAAGAGCCTGACCTCCCCCCTGCCCTTGCTTTTCAGTCTCCAAAATCTCGCGTTGTCAAGCCCTGCTTCCATGAGGAGCAATTCTGCCGCTCCCTGCTAAGGAGAAAGGCTCTAGCCTTGTGCTTTGTTCTCTTAAGTACTCGGCAATTAGCTCAATCATTTGTGTCTTAGCAACCCATGGGAGGAAAAATTCCTGAGGAAAAAAATCTAAATCTAACCTCCAACACCTGTGCATCCCCACTGTTTGAAATGCCTCGCATTTCTGCTTTAGTCAAACAAACATACTGCCCCTTCAGACACAGCAACCTGACTTGGTGTCCCTCTGAAGGTTTCAATTTAGTTACCCATAGTGGGAGTTTCCCATGATTCTAAGTTCCTAAGGATGTTTCATAAGAGCATTTGTTAGTCATTGTCATGTGCCGGCTCAGACGAGAGTCACGACCATCCCATCGCCTCCATCAGATGAGGGGTTTGCACTTGGAGCAAGAACTTGCTGGGCTTGTGCTGCTAGGAATTATCCATGCAAAAATACATGCGATAATGATGATCGCCATGGTTTTATTCAGAGGTCTGGCATGGTTTGCACCTCCTCGCCTCTTGCCCTCTGAGGCTGCATCTCGTGGCTGGGTTATTTCTAAGGCAAGTGCAGGGACCAAGCCGGTCTTGCCCTCTTTACACCGTGTGTTCCATTTACTCGCAAACCGCACTGCACATGAGCCTAATTCCTGCTCCCACCTTTCCTCGGGAATTTCTCCTATTTCTGATACCAGTAATTCCCACCGACACAAAATTTCTTCTACCACACCACCTGTGTGGTTCTTTTACTCTTTATGCTTTTGGCAGTTCAGACAGTGGGAATGCCTCTGTTGGAGAGCAATACCACCTGTTAAAACATTTGACACACTCACACAGTACTTCAGGCTGGAATTCCCTCCGGGCATTTGGTAATTTGCACCATTCTTATGCTAATGGCACTCTTGGGCCAGTTTTCTTTTTTAGGATAGATTGTTAGTTTCCAGAATTTGATTGTGACATTACATTACAATAAAATAAAATATTTAGACAACATTTAGTTATAGACTTCTGCTCTAAAAAGCAATGGACTGTGGAAGTTCTTTACATAGCTTACCCTTTCTCTCGCTTCAGAACACACCATTTACATTATTACTTAAAAAGAAATACAGATATACTTGAAAAGAAACACAGATATAAAATAACTAGTTTGTTAGACTGTAGAAACAAACAATGTAATGTTTTTTTACTAGTCTGGACAACTTGTACATTCATTTGAATGGGATTTCACGCTAACTGCTGCAAGTGTTGGAAGTGTTGTAAGATGGTTGTTGTAAGATAGGAAGTACATTAATAGAATTGGATATTAACCTCTATTCCAAATCCATCATTAGTACACACTAATAATCAGTAATTTGGGTGAGGACACTGTAACAAGAAAATCTCTTATGTAGCCTTAAAGTGCAAATGATTCATTTGTTAAGGGGGAAAAAAATGCAGTCGTTTTCCTACAGGTGGCTGAATTTCACATGAAGTAGAGATTTCTAGTTTTGGTTATGTTTCATTTTGTCACACGAGATGAAGAAATTACAACTTCTAACCCCACAAAAAGATGCTTAGACCACACCAGTCTTCTTAATAAACCATTACAGAAGGAACAGTTTCCTGGTTTGACTTAAATGTTCATGGAAGCACAAATCCAATAGTCTTTGCATCGTGTACACATTAATTTTGAAAATCTTTATGTTCATGGAAGCACAAATCCAATAGTCTTTGCATCGTGTACACATTAATTTTGAAAATCTTTACTGTTCTGTTTCCTCCCTGCCAATCCTTTCAGTTGGGAACTTACTCAAAGTTACCTTAAAGCTGATCTTAAGTTGCTTGATGACCAAAAAAATTGTTGCATTGAAGTGAACCTTCAGGCAAAGACGCTGGTATTGTCTTCAGTTCATTAGAGGTGAATCAAACTAAGGCAGTCTGAGAAATCAGTATTTTATGATCAAAGACAGATGCCAACTGCCTGAAACAGAGTGGTTTCAGTGAAAATGCAGCCACTGAAGTCTGGTGATGAGAACTGAACTTGAAGAATTACACTGCATTTTGTTTGAAAAACATGTGCTGGCCATCAAATATCTCTTCAGAATTTTAAACACTAAAAGAGCACATGAAAATAACCATGGGTAGGTACTTAAAACTAGGATACCTAGTTCTCTTCTATACATAAAATACTTAACTTAAATCACAATAATATCAAACTGCAAAGCATTACAAAAGAAGGCAACTTGAATGGCTGAAATCATAAATGTGAATGTTACCAACTCTATTGTTAGCCATTCTGAAATTTTGAACACCACAGAGTAGACTGTTGCTAGCAACAGCCATAGCCCAATGTAAGCAAACTCTGCCTTAATGCCAGTGGAACGCAAAACTCATTAACTCAGACAAGTTGTTGTATGCGCTGCTTCCAGGTCCTCTTTGCAGGTTTTGTTGTTAACTGTTTCTCCCTTTTTTCAAGTTTTTTTCCCACATTGCTGCTCTTGCTCCAATTCTTCCTCTGTCCTCAGAATTGTGGGTTTTATTTCTGATCCCTTTCCCCTGGAATTGAATACCCCCCTTTCCTCCTAGATTTTCCCATGGGTGTGTACCACTCCACATGTATAATTTGAGTGTGTAAGGATTGTCCCTACTTTTCCTTCTAATAACCTCAGGGGTCTGTTAAGGGTGTACACTTTACAAGACTGGGCTGACCAGTGGCTGGGTAACAGCATCCTGGAATCTGGGAGTTCTTTTTCTGCTTTTTGGTTAACACTAATTGTGTAGCATGTGCTGTATATACTGCTAAGGCTCCACTAAATGTGAGTTTCTGGGTTTCTTCTACTAACAGTGCTACGGCTGATATAGCTTGTACACAAATTGGTCATCCTTTGGTCACAGGATCTAATTTAGATAGAAACATTACAGGCTTTTTGAACTCCCTCCCCCACTCCTGTGGGCATACTCCGTAGGCTACCCCTTCATTTGAATCAACAAACAGCTGAAAGGGTCTGGCTTTAAAACTTTCCTTTTACTATTTCTAGTCTCTGGCAATTTTCTTGTATCCAATAGGTATTCTTTTTGATGATCAGCTTTTCATATGAAAATATTACTATTTTGCTATACTCTTCAATCTACTGCCTGCAGTATCTCAGTAATCCTAACAGCCTTCCAACTTCCTTTTTGGTTTGTGGTGGGGGAAGAGATATTATACCTTGGACCCTTCTGGGATCCACCTTTTTGCTTCCCTGACTTAGCTGATGTCTTAAGTATTTCACCTTTTGTTCTACAAACTATAGCTTTTTCTTTGAAACTCGCAACCCCTGTTATTTTCGCATGTCCATACTTCTGAATCAATTTTACTTTCATCCTCAGTAGTTAAAGTTAAAGCCTTCGCTTTCATTTGTTCTTCCTCTGGGAGTACACTTATACTCAAGAATAATTGCAAATCTTGCCCTAATAGATTCTGTCCAGCCTTTGGAACTAACTAATAGGTGGCAAATTGGTTAGGGCCTTCCACCTGTATATCCTCAATTAAAGGTGTTGTAGGGTGCTTTAAACTCTTTTCCCTTTGTCCCTCTTACATGAATAACCTTTTTTACTCATATAACTCCCTTGGGGAACTCTCAGTACACACGGTCTATCAGTTTCAGTATCTACTAAGAATTCTATTTCTTCCTCCTGGGGATTTATTTTAATTTTATCAAGGGCTTTGTTTGATGTTCTAACCCCAGCATAAAAAACCTCTGACATCCTTATGTTACTTCTCCTTCAAATGCTTTCATGTCTTCAGTGCATCGCAGGCAATTCTTCCTGGAATATCCAGGAGTATCAAAGTAGTGACAATTAAACTTCCCCACGCACCTCACTGATTTCTATCTTGTTATTTTAATTCCTCACCTGGTAGTCTACTTCTTACACACCTTTATAAATTTCTTATTTACTTTCCCAAATGACTCTCTCCCCCTCAGGTAAGAGGACTGCACAACAGAGCAAACTATTGTACTAGCCAGACCTAAACCAAATACAACTAAACCACCGATAACACTGAATTATCAGAAATAAAGTCACTAGTAAATTTATAATATCAGGCAAAACAAACGGAACTAAACCTCAAAATCAAACCTCTAATTGACCTGTACTTTAAAGTCAAATCTCCCTGGTTAAAATCAGATTTCCTAGTGGACCATCTAGGAAACAGCTCCTTTACCAAGGAATTCAAACTCGTGAATTTTAACTCCTAAGAGTTAAAGGGCATTTAACTCCTGAGAGCTCCTACCTGAGAAATTCTTACCAAGGCGTTTAACTCCTGAGAATTCCTATTCCCAATCTCCACCAAGGCCGTTCAACTCCTAAGAATTCCCATCCATGGATCTCTACCAAGGGGTTTTAGCTCCTAAGGAATCATTTCGCGGCTTCGTTCAGCCTTTTCCTCTCACTCGCCCAGTCACCACCCGATCCTCTCACGAGGGGTCGGAATTGCGGTTAGAAGGGCTCCAAGTCTCACTTCGCAGATCTGGCTATCCAGCCCGCGTCTCATGCACACACCATTCACTCCCCCCTTTGTGCCCCCCGCACAAGAACTTACCGAAATCCTGGTTTCTTGTTTGGGTCTTCGTACGTACAAGGATTATGGGCAATTTACCGCGGGTCCCTTCAAGGGAGCTGAGCTCAAAAAAAATTTTGCCTTTGTTCTGCAATTGAGGACGCGTTTCTGATTACTGCCTGCCAGTGCCCGCTATCCTCCTGGGCTACAGAAAACTGTTAGAGGCGAACCCCTTCCCAGCAAGAAAGCAGGCCCTAGTGGAGCATCACATCGGGGTCACCACTTGTTAGAAAGGGATCCAGGAACAAAAATTTTAGTAAAATAAAATTGAACATTTATTAGAAGAACAAGGGCAAAACCAGCGCTGGGTGCATAGCATATCT